>MU873849.1:0-10778 GCA_036418205.1 Ostertagia ostertagi | reverse complement strand
CCCGCAAGTCATTGTATAGGCGACATCGTATTCAGTCGCCCACTACGAATGTACAAATGGAAGTAGAATGCGTGGCGCATCCCACAAAGGGATTGACAAATGCCTTATCCTTTTAGCAGACGTTTACAGCAACATTTTCCATGAATTCGAACGAAATGTTTCGCGTGAGAAAGTGTCCTCTCAAAATGCGCCATGCACTCGTTCAAGTGAGAATCGTGGAGGTGGGTGAATGGGAAAAGAAAAAAGCTGGCTGCTGGTTTGAAGGTCAACAAGCTGAAAATCAGCTAGGTATGCACCAAGCTGAATTTCCACCCTCAAACAAATACGTGACCATTAATGACCTCCGATTTCTACGAGTTTTTGCACAGCCTCGAACGTAGTTCGGACTATGAAGCTTTCAATCAGTAATGACGCCTCTTACCACTGCGGCGAATGTGCTTCCGCAAGGTCACGAGTCGTTTTTGTTAAGGGCACTATTCAGCAGACCATTGAATTCGAAAGGGCACCTGAAAACCTATACATGAGTAACTATGGTAACGACGTCGTGGAAGTGCGTGATGTGGTCGCTGAAGGGTAAACAAAAAACCTCTGGCGTAGAAGCCAGCTCACTTTACATGTCACTGCATACTTAATACCTTCCAGCTACTTTTACAATTTTGGATGGAAGTCCGATTCCTAGCGCATTCCAATGTCACCATTTTCTGGGTAGGGCATTTTGAGACCACTCTCACTCAGGATCCGGGATATAAGATTATCCTCAATGCTACCCAACTAATCTCCCTAAAGCCCTTCATTACCCGTCTCTCTAGGACTGCAGCCGAAGGACATTACAATCACTAAAGGGACCATTAATTGATGTTAATTCGATAGAAATCGATCGCCCATTGTCGGTTGGCAGACCACGCAACGTATCCGCATCTAATTGAATTCCGGATGAAATTGGGCAATGTGTAATTCGACTGAAAACGAGGATTTGACCAGATGCTGTGGTCCAGTCGACGATCGGCCGGCTAATAAGGCGTTACCATACTACGACGTGATTTCCGTCGTAAAGGCACGCATAGGCGAGCTGAGCCGTGTTTACTTCTTTGGATACTGTAGGCAAACAGAGTCAATTTGCGTTTCACACTGGCATGTCGCATATGCCATAAAAACGCTAATTATCCTTGTCGGACTCATTTCACAACTAGTGCAATGCGAATGGACCGAGCACCACCAATCGCCATCAGCCGCCACGGCCGGACGTCATACGTTGGCGACTTTCGCTGGACTAGCAAAGAAGTGACAAAGAACACGGCTCGAAGACTCAAACCAGCTAGTACTTGGCCTGTTTTCGGGCCTGTAATAGCCAGAAAACCCTTTCAGTGTGAACTACATTATCACGGAAATTCGGCCGTAGGGCCAGACAGAAGAAAAATAGGACAGGGATGATCAATCACCTATGAGATACACCACGCATCTGTCACTGTAGCAAAAAACAGTCCATCGAATGCGAGCGACATCAAGATGACATTATGTCCGGAAAGCTACAATTTGCACCAGTCCAAATGAGTCTAGCGCTAAATAGCCCCAACTGGCAGACATAAATGACTGCACTCGGCACGAGAATGGTGGAAATGAGGGGCTAATTGAGTAAACTCATATTAAAATGTGCCCCAAAACAAATTCGTTTTCGACTAGGCTTGATGAATCTTCAGTAGAAGAATCATGAACAAAATGCTGGGGGAATAATCGAACTTCTTAGGATGCGCCGTGCCTTCTATTCCACTTCAAACCGATTACATGAGCACTTGTCGTACTTAACAAGTCGCAAGCATCACTTAACTCTGTGGGAGCGTCTGAATTAAAAAAAAGCATAGCAAAATGACTTGCTCGGCCAACATATGTGCAATTTGGGGCGCTATCACAATATATGGGGGCATCCTCGAGGATTTAAACCTACGAGGGGCAAGAGCTCCTGGGAAAATGCAAGTGGCTCACGCACTTTGGAAAACTCTTTCTCAACCGTCTAAGGCTTCGTCCTATTTTTAACAAAACAAACCATATTTTACGGGGGTTTTAAATGCATTGCTATCACAATACCCCCGTATATTGGCGATAGCGCCCAATTCCGTGTGTTGCTCTCCTCACGGATGAGCCGGGTACCTATTATATTAACCAACTCCGAAGGAATGAAAAGACTGTGCTTGGCGTTAGTGAGGTGCAACTTTTGACCCATGGACCCTGTAACACTGTAAGTCACACACACTTCCCACTACATAAACCTAACCGCCCGGTATCGGCATCCAAGGAACATGGACATGACAACAGCGCAAAAACAACCACTCAACTTCTTGATAGAGAAAAATATTGTGTCTTGATAAGCACGGGACACTTCGCAGAGCTTTCAAAAAATGGGCGTAGCTTGCTTCTGCGACGGTCTTGAAACCTTTTCAGCAAGTAGTAAAAATATGAGTGAATTCATTATAGAACAACTCGACGACAAGGGTATGTAGGCAGATCGAGACACTTACGTCCAACATTCTCACATGGAAAAGACTCGTTTTGCTTAATTTATGTCTTCATTTCTGTCCCAAAACTCATAAAATACGAAATATAGTACTATCATTACCAATAATGAAATTACTGATGGTATTAATAAAACGTAAAGCGTGGTAATGACGTTTCGGCTGGGCCGTATTCTGAATGTTGGGGAGGGGATGGGGTCCCCGACGGTCGATAGACTACTTCAACTCGGTCCTTAAAACCGCCTCAATTAATGCTTACCTCAGGACTAAGCCTTAAAGAGAGGACGGATCTGCGAGAGAACGCAGGTCGCGCTCTTCTTCAAGGCTTAGTCTCCCCCTTGCTGGACGCTACGCTCTGCACTCAATTCGTCATCACTCTTGCGAGCTAGACACCCGTTCCAGTAGTTCGTCGAAGCTCGGGGACTCCCATCTCTTCCCAATCAGCATATGGAGCCCTAGCAGAACGCCAAAAGGACCTATTTTGGCTTGACACTCCCATGTCGTCCTCACCTCGCGTGTACCCTCGGAACTACAAATCTCTGAAATTAAGGTCGATCTCGTGTTTCGGCATTACAAAGCTACCGCTTCCATAGACACTGATAGTTAACTTGCTGATGCTTCGCCGTCCGGCTCCGCCGCTAAAAGCGAGACGGAATCTGCGAGAGAACCAGGTCCGTCTTTCGCGAGGCTAGTTTGAGGTGATGCGAACTAGGCCCCTTTTGGCGGAGCGCGCTGGACCTCCGCTGCACGCCACTTCTCATTCCTCTTTGCCAACGACAGAGTTCAAGTAGTTCGCTCGGACCCCATCAGTGGCAATTTGGCTGACATACGCTGGAATTTCATCAAGAATTGACACGCACCATGATACCGAAGCGGACATGTCCCATCTCACGTATTACCCCATCTCCACCCGAATGAGTGTTTTTTAAAATACAAAATGCAATTCATGTTGGGTTGGAACCACTGTTATCGTTCGTGCTCTGGCACTTTCCATTTTTGCAGCCAAACGCTTAAGCAATAAAATAAAACATGGGACCTCACTCATATGGTGTTCACTCCTCCGTCATTAATATTACGAATCTGAATTCAGCTTTTGGTCATCAACATCTCTTATTTAGAATAAATAAAGAATACTGATCTCTTTTTGTTCGTACCATTAAGACTGATATATTATAAAGCATGAAAAAGGATAAAGCATTTGCCGTTGATCAATCCCTTTTGGGATGCGGCACGCATTCTACTTCCATTTGTACATTCGTAGTGGCGTTTGAATGCGATGTGGCCTATACAATGACTTGCGGGGGCCAGCCGATGTACAAGTCAGTGTTTTTATCCTCCCAGACAAGTCTGGTACCAATTAACCGACCCCGGAGGGATGGAAGGCTTGGTTGGCCCGGGCGACTCACGACCCAGGATTTGATCCCCAGACCGCTCGCGTGGTAAGCGGGCCACTTGCCACTACACCACTTCCGCCCTCGTGAATTTATACAACACAAACATATGGTTTTAAATTGAACGAAAAAGGAGGGTCGGGTAGAGCAAGTTAAGTTAGAAGTATGCATTCTGAAGCACCTCTCAATTTTGACAGTTTTTTAGTCTTTATGTCGACCAAGTAATAGCAGCTGTCGAAATGTCGATTTCTGCCACTTTGGCCTAAATCCGAAACACTATATTTGAGCGCATTTATAATTTTGAAGAATATGACGAAGAGTTTATTGTAGGTACTTTGAAATGACATAGGGGTTTAGCGCTTGATACTTAGACTGACTGAATTCACACGCTAGAAAAAAAACGCTACGATATTACGTCCCAACCCAATAGTTACATTCACAAATATCACCCACCTAATAGTTGGTCAGTTGTTATAAGTTCTATTTCCAATGATTGTTTCCATTTAGTGTAACTGTTGAGTCACGATGTGATTGTATTTGTTTTGTATTTCTAGACCTGAGGAAGGGCTTAAAGCCCGAAACGTCGTCACATAAAAGATTTTGAAGAGTTTCATATCATCTGCACACGAAAAATATCTTACAATGAAGCTCAGAAACCCCATGATATTAACACATTTTAGTATTGAAAATATGCAAAACTCAACAGGCAGCTATTTGGAAGCTGCGCATTGACCAGTGACCTGGCGGCACGATTTGCTTAAATAAGTTATCCAGGATAGCTCCGCTTGACTTGCGACAATTTGTTATCAGGAAAAGAATTATTAGGTTGATGCATAATTATTGCGGCTTTTTTTTCGCGTTCTTTTCTCGAGAAGATTGGCGTTTGAGTTTCTGTTTTTTTCATGAGAATATTCTTCTTTCTTCCATTAACAGAAATGCTTATCGGAAATTGTCCTCATCTTCACCACACATGCTTACTACTTCTATAAATGTTAGAAGGCGGCGGGGCCATTCCGCGATCTCATCAAACTTCTCAGCGAGGGAGCAATTAGCAAAACCCAAGACGAAGGATCGTTCAAGAAGTTTAAAACGCCACATCTACCGAGCGGAGCTCCTACAGACTAGCAATTCAATCAGACGTTGAAAAACTGGCAAACGAACAAATTTTAGGATGAGCTGGATGCGTTGGTGGCCAGTGTTAGAGCGTGGATCGTCTCCGAGAATCGTGACTTTTTTATCCGTGGAATCACCGAGAGAAAAGCAAATGGGAAGCATTCTTGTGGGATGGTGACCACGCTCCGGGGTTATTATTTAAACATGTTTTTGTTGAATAATTTTGTCGTTTTCGCTGAATAAAATCTGTTGGAAAAAGCCGCAATAATTATGCATCAACCCTATACACGTCTTTATTTATGCACAACTCCATCATCAAGAGGGTGCTGCCTCAGTTAGCCCCAAAACTATGGTAGTGCCTTAAGCTACGGAATGATAGACATGTATATCAACAGTAGTCAAAGAGATAAATTGTCAAGGGATCAAATAAGGACTACAGTTAACGCCTGCTTGAAACGGTAGGTGCGAAGAACTTGTTTTTTAAATTTTGATTACATAACCGATTGTATTTGGTAGATAGAAACAAAATTCTAGGGCCCTGAGATGTGTTTGGGCAATTCTCGTACACTTTCCTTCTCACTTCGATCTACTCTGACATATCTTGCTATGAGAGTGATAAAGTACGCTTTTAGAAACCCTGACAACCAGAACTCTCCGTATATTCTTTGGCCGGAAACAAAGCACTGCGCGAGCAACTTCCTGAGCTCCACATTTAAAACAAGCCAACATTGTCAAAAGGGCATCCGCTCAGCTCAGCTCGCTCGGAAGTTTTTCATCGTCCGAGCTACCCGAGTAATACTTGAAAGGCAACGTCTATGGACCACCTACTGTCACAAATCATTAATTTCACTCAATGCAGTTAGCTTTCTGGCGGCCGGATGAAAGATGTCCTTCCCTGACCCCATTAATTCTTTCACGCCAATATATACAATTAGCTATCGCGCTGATCTTTTTATGTGAATGAAATTACAAGTAATATCTGGTAACGAGATCATATCTTTGCGTTGTCGGCGTGTGATCGGCAGCGCCCCGGAGCTCCTCTTCTGGCCCGCCCACGGGCGTCCACGCCACGCCCATTGGCGCTCCACCCGATCGCCGATAGAGGACGAAAGCCCACTCGCACTTCACCTTCGTCGTCTCGTCATGTCCGATCAGGCTCCTGCTCCCACTCCTGCTGCTGACGCTGCTGCTGCTACTCCTACTCAAGCTCCGTCCACACCTTCGGTACGTTCCCTTCGGTCTCCTCTCTCCCTCAGCGATTGAAGGAGTAACTTTCCAAAGAAAGCAATTAGGAATTTTTTCTCCACATGCTTAGCAGCGATTGACGCCATCAATTAATAGACGGATTCATTAAGGCCCTCGAAGCTCAAAAAACCCCTCGCTATGATACCAATGTCGTGAGAAATTGAAATCCGATACCCCTTCATGGACTGGTGCCTATGAAGAGCCTCTCGCGTTTCATTAATGAGCTATTGCACTGCGATGGCTCCAAGAAAATCCGATTAAGAGCCACCAAAGGTCACAAGGCTTTGAGAACTGTTGAGTGGAAAGAAATGAAGAGTCAACTGAGGAATTCCCAGCGCAACAGTCTTTAATATATGCAAGTCCCAGCCCCCAGCCTTCTCCTCAAAAGGACATTATGTTGCAAGATTTGGAAACGAACCGAATGAATGACCACGGGTGGGTTTTTCGTGCGGCCACACCAATTCATAGCTAATCGACGAAATGGATGGAACCGTGACTAGGCCACGCAGGTTTTATGGCTTATAGATGGCTTCCGCTATCCATTCCGCAGCCAGCTTCCGACTTAGAGGACACATTTCTCCATGAAAAATTTACCAGAGGGTGACGAAATCGCTCCGACACCTTTTTTCCACTATCATTTCGCTTGGAGGGTCAAGGTGGCGTTTATAGTCGTTTTTCCACCAATTGCTCGAACAAGACGCCGAGATGGCGTCGATTGGATATTGCTAGTTTGTGGACCTTCCGACGCGGTCAAAATGTTTTTTGCACCCATTTTCCACTGTCGGGGCTGATGATCGAATACATGATGATCACTTGCTCTTTGGTTCTTTGGCAACTCATTCATGGAGGTGTGAAAGGTCCCCTTTGCTGCCTCCATTTCTAGAGGGCGCTCATGTCGTCAGGGGGACATTGAAGTGAGTGAGCCACTTACAAAACTTCGGATTAAGCCTTAGGGAGGGAAAAGGATTCTGGGGGAGGACGTAAGCAAACTTTGATCTCCCTGGCGTGTTCTCCTCTCTCCTGTGCTTGGTCCTAGTGGCACCTACCAGCTATTTTTAACCCGATAGCAACCGCGTGGACTTGCGCAATAGCCACGGAGAGTCCACGAGATTTTTCTTCAATAAAATTCGAGTGGATGGAGATTTCCTCTGCCCAGGGCTGGCGTAGATGTATGAGGGTATGAAGATTCTTTTCAGGAAGAAAACTTTCCAAATTTCCATTTCAACACTGCAGCCACTGGTGGATACCATTGTCCCGAGTGAGAGCTTTGTCAGCCACCGGTGGCTGCCATTGTCACGAATGAGTTAAGTACCTTGTTTTGAATGCCAATCCCCCATACCCACTCTCAGGCATGGAAGCCTTGTGGAATAGTGGGGAAGATCCCGCGCGCTTCTAGACCAGCCGAACGAACGGGGACGTTTGGCAAAAAAAGGTTCTTGAAACGACAACGCTCCGGCCCACCGCAAGCTGATTACCAGTGGTGCTACGTCACCACCCTACCTTTTTGATGTTAACAAACCACTGACGCTATCTGGCGCTATTTGCACCAACGCAATGGGATAACGTCAATCTGGACAAGTACGGTCAAAAGCACTTCTTGAATGAGTTGGTGCCACCAATTTTCTATTTTTCCTTCCGCTGCTATAATTTCTGCCCTGCTCAGCTGCGCTTTGAAATATCGCATTCGTTTAAAATCATCGCAATGCCCCAAATGGCATCAGAACCGATACATTTTCCGAAATTGGTTGCCATTAACGGACGCCGGCCGACGCTTTTTCCCTTGAGAGGAACGGCTCGATAGAGCTCTTCAATTCTCTTCGGCCATTCTTCTTCTTATTTGAGTTGGAATGCTTTAGAATTCCACGCCAAGAAGGATTGTCTGTGCCAGCTTTCTCTATCCCGCCTTCCTTTCCGCCTTGCTTGATTCGCTGGCAAACCACGCTCACCCGAACATTGGTCCCTAAAACGTCAGCAATCCTGAAAACACGTCCAAGATGGATAACACTGCTTTCGGCAGAACACTTCTTTATGATCGTGTGCAATGAGGCAAAGCGGTCAACTCGGGTCATTAAGTGGTCTCCGAGGAGTATGACGGCGGCTCGTATGGAACATAACAAGCCTAGGCTCTAGAACTCCAGGCTCTTGGGGTGAACAGAGCAGCAACCCGACGAGACATCTTCAGCGCTCCTGATAAATGACTTGGTTGGTCAAAATTGGTCCATAGGGCAGGTATCTCCGCTTCATTTGTCCTATGATGGTGGGTCTTGAGACAACAAAGGGCAATTGGAGCTCCAGGGGTGCAATTTCTGCGGAGCTTTATGTCATTCCCCCGATGCCATTCATGCTTAGGACTCCCTGGTGATGAGAGAGGCGCCTCAATAAAACGTCCCAACCACGCGCTTCCGCCTCATTTCCCAACGCTAACTCGCAGTGGCTCCATTAGAATGATACTGCCGCATAATCCAAACATGAGTTCAAGGGGAAATGGCGTAAGGTCGCGAGAAACTGCATCATACCAGGACCTCTCCTTTGTCCCGAAGGGGATCTCTTCAGGGTGGATGAACCGGTGGAAAACATCTCTCCCTGAAAACATGACAAGAATGTCACGCCATGTATTCCCAATGTCGACGTCTAAATTGGACGCATATTTCACCCCCGTCACTCGCGCATCGGGCTAAACTCCGACATAACGCTTGAAATCCACGGTCCCGGGGGGACAAGTGAAGCCTTCAGACATTCATCGGCAATGCAGCCGAAAAACAATGGCTCGAGCCACACTGCAAAAGACTATGCAGAAATTCTAACAAGGGTTAGAGCAAGATTTGAGGAGAGCAAGTGGTTTAAGAGGTACTGCACATGCCCTTATAAGAGTGTGCCCTTCTTGTTAGGCACTGCTAGGGACCTTGTCAATTAACCGAGCGGTTTGAGTTCATCAGTCACTCCGGGTTTTTTTTCGCGCTTTTGGCGGACTTAGCCCAAGGTGCTTATGAATGCATTTCAGGCTTTGTCGGCATTGTCGCACTGGAAACCCAGGAAACACCAATCAATGCCGCCCTCCTGCGTGCGCTTTCGGTTGCTCTGAACCTTAATGGTCGGTTGCCAAGAGAATACGAAATGTCCAGAATAGCTTTGGTGGTACTTTGGTGGGCCCTATAGCAGAGATCTCTCCGTCTTTGCGATGATGGGATCTGGGCAACACTCCGGAGGACTTAAAAATTCCAAGGCAGTGGGCTGAATGGCGAAGAGCCCAGCTGCACCTAAAGCGCTGGGTCATCCTCAGCAAGAAGAGGCTGGACCATTGCTTTCTCGTGGGAGATATAGCCCACGAAATCACGGACGAGCGATATTCCACGCTCCGATTCCCTTAGCTTAGCAAATTTCCGCGCTCAGGTTTCCACGAGTGGACAGTCCTGGGAGCGATTCCTGATGCTTCTATTTCCTTGCTTCTACTCGTTCCAACCCCGCAGTTATGATCGGTCGGAAGCAGGAGAACTACTGAGTAGAGACCTACCCAGCATCAGTGCCCTTTACAACCCTTCGATCATTTTGATAGAAAAAATTCGTGGTCCCTTCTGGACGGAAATCGCCAGCGCCGTGCCACAACTCACTCTTTTTTGAAGTCAACTTTCCCCTAAAAAATATCCAAGACTACGAAAAGCATGTGTTGAGTGGAATTAGTGACAAATCCCCCGGCAAGCCGATTTTTCGGCTCATTGAACAGCATTTCCAATGTTGTTATTGCCGCCACTTAGAGGTGATTATAAGCAGCCCAAAACGCCGAGAATTCCTAATCTAAACAAGGCCTTATGACGACAACAAATGTCGTGGTTTTTCGGCAGAACACAAAGCTTTAATCCACATATAAGCCCCATGCAGGGTCTATAGGTCGGGAAGAAGCGGCGCTTCGGAGCTCATTCCAGCAGTTCTCAGCCTTACAAGTGAAAGAACCACGAATGCTTGTCTCTACTTTGAATATTTTACCGTTTTTTTACCAAAAAGTGAGAAACGTTAGAGAATGAGAGAAATGGAAGCATCACCATACTCTGCTTCTCTGTCCCTAATGGACAGCCATGGAAGTGGACGAAAATTTGTGGACCTTTAAAAATATCAGAGTTATGCGAAAACAACCCACAAGTTTATGAGAAGCGCACATGCATGACGCGCTCAGAAGGAATACTCAATTAGCAGGCGCAGAAGTCTTTCATCGCCTTCCAGTACAAATTTTATTACTTTATCTAGAAACAATTTTGTTCGAAAATAAACACTACCACCATTTCAGCACCAAGCAAACACCCGTGATCGTCTCTTTGGCGCCGAAGTTTCTAAACCATCTCCAAAAAAGGTAAACTCATCTTATTTCCCATTATTCGTTCTTCTAAACTGAGTCATTCAATGAGCGATAGGTGTGCAGGGTCAAAATTGAGACCCACCAACCACCCAACCGGTCCGAGCCGATTATGTGGTACCAGGCTTTTGTGTGGTGTCGGTATCGGGTGTCGGTAACGATATCGGTTGAGCGTCG
>MU873846.1:0-13272 GCA_036418205.1 Ostertagia ostertagi | reverse complement strand
CGGATTGGAACCTTCGATGCACCGCCCATGAGCGGCATCGCTACCACCGCACTATGGAGCCCTTCTTACCGACGGTGAAAGAGTTCTAGAGAAAAGGCAATAACCCACAAAAGTTGCAAAGATTTTGACATCTAGTAGTATCGATCCCGTGGCCGGCTCAACACCAACGTGGACCGCAGGCGCTACACCATTGACGAATCAATGCAAGTTGCTTCCCTTTCCCTTTTCAACTTACTGCTTTGACCCACACAGCCTGGCTGTTTGGAGATGGCCATCTCTAAAAAGTCCTCCGGAGGACTTTTTAGAGATGAAGTGGCAGCATGTTTGCGCCCTCCACCGCGCGCGCACTATTTCCTTTTCCTCTGCCGCCATCGCTGTTAGTTTATAAATGACCACCCTGCTAATCCTCTTACTAGCACGTGATGTCATCACCCCTAACTTCCAAGTAAGTTCGAACTCACTTCGACCATTCCGACGGGGAATCTTCGGAGGGGTTCCAGAGGTGCTCTACGCATCTTTTAGGGAGACATGGATGGAAGCCATGACCAAGTTACCACGAGCTCATGGTCACATGGTAACTAGCAGTTGAGGCCACTTTACTACCGTCCCTGATCTTTTGCCGCACCCTGTAGAATGCGTGCCGCATCCCAAAAAAGTGATTGATCAATGGCAAGTGCTTTTGTGCTTTATAGCCTTCTTCATTTCTGTGGATGGGTTTCCTCATTCTCTTCTGTAGAAAACTTGAGTAACGTAATATGCACCGTGAACAAGATCAAATGAGTCCCCCTCCCCTGCCTTGAATAGTTCCAACACGTTCCTTGCTGAGAAATATTGAACGGACGTTTGACGTTGGCTGGGCGCTCACTCGCCCCGCTGGCGCTCCGTTTCAGTCATTACGTGACAGCTCCCACCTCCTACCGCCCGTTGTTTTTGCTCAATTTTTCATAGAATATTTTGTCTCTTTTTTCTAAGACCTTTACATAACATTTTTTACAGAACACAAAACTTCATATGAACTTCAGATACGGATGTAATGTATTTCGCACTCTATCAGGGAGACCCTGAACATCCAGTGCGGCATATGCAACGGTGGTTTGCGGCTGAGAACCCGCCTGCAGCCTACAACTGGTCAGCCTTTCAAAATTACTTTGTCTGAGTTTCATTCACTATGAATGTTGTCCGCCTTTCAAAGATATGGAGCGGCTGGAGCACTGTCACGAAGGCTCCGGCGTTAATATGTTTTCATCTTCAGTAGGGATATCCATTCTGTTCCCGATTGACGTTGCAAAAGATGAACTGGGCTTTCACAATTGATTCAGCGCATGAGCGACCATCTCGTCTAGTGAAGCTCACGCACCGAATTCCTTGAAAATTACGACAAGGTGGCTCGTTCTCTCACCCATATCATCTCATCTCTGTCAGAGGGGAATTATTAGATACCGATCGATGAAACTATTCGGAACTCATCAATTTTACGCAAAGTTTCGATTAAAATATCATGGTCAGCAGGAGAGATGAAAAGTTAAAATTCCGGTGTTAAAGGCAAGCCTAGGATGAACTTGTTATAAGAATGCTTCGCAGTGATGCCTCAGCTGCGGAACGACCTGAAAGTGGGAAGGAAAGCAAGAGAATCTTTGGGAACGCTGAAATTAAGGCCTTAACCTTCAATAAGGTCGGATGTGGTACGATGGCGAGGCGGAGGATCAAAGAAGGCAAAACACGCGCAAGATCACGCTGTTCGAGAGAGCGGTTCCTTCCCACAAGTCGGAGCGATCCCGGGGTTTGTTTTTGACAAGGGAGATCGTTCAGGGTATGGAGACGCTTTCTTCAAAACGGTTTTTGTGCGCTGTAGGGGCTCTCACGTAGACCACAATACTGCGTTTCATTTTCGCTGAGCGGCCCAAATGAAAGTCACGGAAGCTGCAACGAAAATAGGTTGGAAAAGCCAAGGTTTTGCTGAATCAGATCCGGCAGGGCCGCCTGTCAGATGTTGTGTGGACGGATGAGAAGATCTTCACAGTGGAAGTGGCGCACAATTCTCAAAACGACAGGCAATTGTTGGATCCGGCTAGCAGACATTCTGCTCGACGTGTGTGCACACAAGGAGCCGATTTCCAAAATCTGTCATGGTTTGGGCAGGAATTACTTCTGAAACCAAGACACCGCTTGTCTTTGTGGATAAATCCGTCAAAATTAACGCCCAGATCTACCAGGAAACAATTTTACGTGATGTGCTCCTTCCATGGACTGTTTCGACCTTCAGCGAACGTCATTGCATTCTTCAGCAAGACTAGGCGCCTCCACATGCCGCAAAATCTACGCTGGAGTTCTGTGACCGTCATTTTCCAGGTTACTGGTCACAAAATGTTTGGCCATCTAACTCGCCCGATTTGAACCCAATGATTTGCGGTGTGGGGCTTCTTGCAGCAGAAGATGCCTTCTGAGCAACATCGAAGTTTGGACTCCTGAAGGCTTCCTTGGAGGAGGCGTGGAAGGAACTCGACGTCACTACTTGCGGCCCACGGTGATGTCAGTTGAGAAGAGACTTGAAGCCTGTATCGCTGCCAAAGGAGGCCATTTCGAGCACTTTCTTTAGTAATGTATTGTTATGTTTTATTGTATATAAAAATAAACTTCTGAATATTAGCTTCTCTTTTAAAAATATGGTCAATAAACCATGCGCCAATATTTAGTAGCCACCCTGTATAGTCAGGATTCTCATCCAAATATACATTTCCTTTAAAGGTGTGCACAATGCCCGAAATAGCTCGCCGAGAGAAAGTCTTTCGGTTCTAGCAACAGTTTTATTCCTCTTTTTTGAGCGGCAGATTACATAGAATCTACGATTCATCCATACCCTCTTGATTACATCCTGCTTACGTAGGTTGCGCCTTCGAATTCAGTTACTCACATTTTACTTTCCTTTGTGTTACTTCTAACCAGCTCCACCCTGAATAATTGTGAAATCTTATAGAATATCGAAAACACTCGCGAATCGATTCGATTATTGGAAAATGAAGCCTTGCGGTACAGTTTTATTCTGTACGAGGACACAGCAAGCGCCACCTCGCCGATGTCTGCTAAAGAAGCGATCGATGAGCTCAAGAACATCCGGACAACAAAACATTCACATAGAGCCATTCAGACATCGTGAGTTCTTCGTTTGCGTTTGAAGCAAAACGGACGAGCCGTTGCTCTCGTTCAGCTTCTATAAGCAACTTCAAAAAACAACAAAAACTCAGTGATTTCAACCAAGCGGTGTTTTTCGCAGAAGGTTTATAAGTCTAAGACGATTTCCTCTACGCCTTTTTCAACTACATTCCGAGTCAACCTGTTTTCTACCTATTATGCTTCCTCGCTTAGGAAATAAACCGTGAACGCCTCTATATAAAAAGGTAAGGCATTTGGCGTACATTAAATGCAAGCAACGGGATAAAATGAGGGAGTTATCTGTTTATCTGTGACGTATTGAGAGCTGAGTGGATCATAAACTTGCCGGCGAATCGTCCTGCATCTTCAGGCAAACTGCGCCTGCACATGCTGCATAAATCACGCTGCCAGCTTCTTGACCGGTCCATTTCCCAGTACTGGTTCCCAAGATATTTGGCATCTAAAATCACCCGACTTTAAACCCATGCTCGCGTCGGGCTTCTTGCCGCAGGAGGTGTCTTTTAAGCAATATCGAAGTTTGGATTCTCTAAGGCTTCCTTGGAGATGGCGTGGAATGAACTCGACGTCACTTCTTGCGGCCCACGGTGATGTCGGTCGAGAAGAGACTTTGAAGCCTGTATCGCTGCCAAAGGAGGCCATTTCGAGCACCTTCTTTAGCGCTGTTTTGCTATGTTTTATTGTATATGAAAATAAATTTCTGAATATTTGCCTCTCTTTGTAAAATACGGTCATTAAACCATGCCCCAATATTTAGCAGCCACCCTGTATAGTCAGGATTCTCATCCAAATATACATTTCCTTTAAAGGTGTGCACAATGCCCGAAATAGCTCGCCGAGAGACTCCTTCTGATCTAGCAACAATTTTATTCGCTCTTTTTGAGCGGCACATAATAGATCCTACGACATCATCCATACCGTCTCCTTGATTACCCTCCTGCTTAGTAGTGCGCCCCCCCCCCCCCTGTCGAATACTCACATTTTCTTTCCTTGTGTTACCTCTAACCACTCCACCCGACATTGTAACCATTAAATAGAATATCGAAACACTCGCGGGAGGTACTATCGGGGGCGAACGAGATTCGATAATCGGGAAAAATGCATACTTGCGTCACGTTTTATTCTGTCCAGACAACTGCAAGCGTCTCACCTCGCCGATCCTGCTTAATAGACAGGGCGATCGATGCAGCTCACAGCAAATCCACAACAAACATTCACATAGATCCATTCGCACCACCCGCAGAGTTCTTCATATTGCAGTTGAAGCACAACGGACGACGATTTGCATCTGCGTTCCACGGCTATCTATACGCAACTTCCAAAAAACACAACACAAAACTCAGGATTCAACCAACGCGGTTTTTTCGCAAAGTTATCAAGTCAAGACGATCCTACGCTTTTCAACTACATTCCGGTCAACAGGTTTTCTACCTAACTTCCTCGCTTAGAAATAAACCGGAACCGCCTTCTTATGAAAAAGGTAAGAGACATTTGCGTACATTAAGTGCAGCAACGGATAAAATTAGGGATTATCTGTTTATCTGTGACCTATGAGCAGCTAGTGGATCATAATGATGAAAAAATCAGGAAAAAACGTCAAACGACCTCAAAATATGAAACCTTCTTGCTTAGCTCCATACAAGCCAGGGCTGAGAGAAAGACGTGTCTGAGTGTTTTAGCAACCGCTGGCTCTATGCCATCAATCGGCACTTTTGGAAAACTCTGCACGGAGAATTATCAGGTTGATGCATAATTATTGCGGCCTTTTTCAGCGACGTCTCCTTTCTCGAGAAAAGATTCGTTGAGTTCTGCTTTTTCATGAGAAATGCCTCTTCTCTTTCCATTAACAGAAATGCTGATCGGAAATTGTCCTCATCTTCACCACACATGCTTACTACACCTATAAATGTAGAGAAGGCGGCGGGGCCATTCCGCGATCTCATCAAACTTCTCAGCGAGGGAGCAATTAGCAAAACCCAAGACGAAGGATCGTTCAAGTTTAAAACGCCACATCTACCGAGCGGAGCTCCTACAGACCTAGCAATTCAATCAGACGTTGAAAAACTGGCAAACGAACAAATTTTAGGATGAGCTGGATGCGTTGGTGGCCAGTGTTAGAGCGTGGATCGTCTCCGAGAATCGTGACTTTTTTATCCGTGGAATCACCGAGAGAAAAGCAAATGGGAAGCATTCTTGTGGGATGGTGACCACGCTCCGGGGTTATTATTTAAACATGTTTTTGTTGAATAATTTTGTCGTTTTCGCTGAATAAAATCTGTTGGAAAAAGCCGCAATAATTATGCATCAACCCAATATTTGCTCCTATTCTATTTTTGGGCTTTTGCTTGGTTCATCCAATTTTTTTCGATGCCCAATGGCTTGAGCAACAACGTTCTCGATAGTGGTCGTAGCATAGGTTTTAGTTTTGATACTCGCAGTTGAAATATGTGTACTCAATAGTGGTGCCTAACACACTATTCCAACCGCTGAACCTCGAGCTTTCTCACGGTTGTGAGAAAGTCCGGTCCGTAAGGTTATTGGGTGGCGCTAATGCTCCTTGGCTCTGGCTTCCGAATAATCCGCCTCTTTTGCACGTGCTGCGCTTGTGCACTACTGCATATTTTACGAGAAAGAGTTTAATTTCAACCGAAAATTGCGAGCCTTGCAATTCAAGCGAAGATTTGACCCTCCAGCCTAGCCTACAGGTCATATGTTGCCGGTCGCGGAGTCCGCTCTACGCGACCATTCTATCACTCCAGTCGCAGGTCACACGGGCGAGTGATAACGCGCAAAGAAGCGTAGTGTCGACGAGAGGCACAGCGATAGAGATCGCTCGAGCGCAAATCACAGGGCAATAAAGGATCCCATCCATGCTATACGGGCCATTTCCCTGCATTTATCCTTCTTCGGGCATAGACCATCTCTAACGCTAATGCTGAAATATGGGTTTGCCGCCCCTTTCAGCTTAATTCGCTCTACCAAGGATAATCGCCGATACGATGGATGCTTAATACCGGGAAACTCATTAACAGTAGAAATGCAGATCAATATCGCTAAGATGCCGGGATATGGTGTTCGCAGCACAGGACTTCTATGTGCTTAGCACCGAACGCACACCTCCCAAGCCGCTGTAAGCTCACCGCTCTCGCTTTTCAGAGACTGACGTAGCTGCGATGTCACTCTGAGATTCTCAGCGCGCGCTCGCGTCAGCTTTCTCTTCTCCTCGCTTCATTGGCGTGAAATCACTTGGATCTGCATCCTCTCGCGTACGGCGCGCTTTTGTGCCTTCCCAGAGGAGCCTCCTTCAATTCACACGAAAAATTCAACTGTTTTTAATGGTGTCCTTATTTCTTCTGATCATGCGTCCTGTTCCTTTTTCATGCTCAACTCCGAAACAAGGAACGCAGCACCCTTACTTATTTTTATTCTATCTTTTTTTGTGTAATTTCCCTTAAGCGAGTATGGAATCTTTTGCAATCCTTCTCCTCGTTAATGTCCCACAAATGACTAGAAGTTCATAGCAACGAGGATACGCTGGGCAGCCACATACACTGCGACGCATAATCTTAGTTCCACCTACAAATTTCCCAAAAACTAGAATTTGGAGATGTTTTTGAAAAGGGCTCTACAGACAAATTGTGACACATGCAAATGCGAATCTGAATATTATCACGGAAATCCAGTTTGAGAAAGCAAAAATTTTTATCCTCATTTTTTCGAAAATACCCGACTTGCCTATGACGCAAAATCATAGTTCCACCACATGTTTCTCTGCATTTTGCTTTTACCCAATCAAATTTTGAAATTATTACCCACTCAAGTCCCTTAGCTTATAGCAAAGGCAAACCGCTGTCGAACTTCCGTAAAAGGAAAACCCTAGCAAAAGAGACGCAGGAGTTGTTGAAGTGTCAGCTCACGCTAGAATTTGTCGGGGTGGCTTCATAACGAACAAGTTTCTCAAGGATGCTACAGGATATGATTCTGGGAAGAACCCTGATTACTATCCGACCGAGATAAGCGCCGTATCGTGAGAAAATAATACGACTTTATCCAGACGGGTACGGAAATCAAAACTTCTTCAAAAGTTAGTGTCTCAATGGAAGCAGTTTCACGTGTTTTACAACACGCTCGTGACAGTCCATGTCTGGAGGACGAAATATCGCTTTCACTCAGGGAAGCGTCTCCAGGAAATTCCAAGCTTTCAAAACAGTTTTTTGCATGATATAGGGACACATGCATGAAACACCAAACTGTAGTTCATTTTTCCTGAGCGGCCCTCTGAATACCAAAAAAGGAGCGAAGAAAAAATTCTTAAGAAACTGCCGTTCTAACCGCTTTTTTGTGACGTACATCGCACACTAGTACCAGTTGTCATATCCCAAGAGGCTTCTCATAGAATATAACATTGAAACAATGCGGAATATCGGTTCAACTAAATAAATGATCTCCCTGCCTCGACTATGGAAGCTAACTGGTAAGAAACAATTCATTCTCAGCGTTTGAACAAGCCGCGTCAGTCGGTTGTCCGACTGTCCTAAACGGTGGGTTTGCTGGTGCGGTCTGTGACGCTCAGAAAGGCGAACCGGGTTGTGTTGATGGTTGGCTCCTCCATCAGTCGGCCAAAGTTTGCTTTTTTCTATTTTGTCATTTTCCTGTGATCGTGCACTCCTGCGCATGCATATAATGCGGTTTTATGTTCGTTTTGAGATCCTACGACTGCAAATTCGTATTGGTCTCTCACGAACTTGTGTGTGCATCGATAGAAATTTTATAATTCATAAACAAATTGCCCCCGGAAGGCTTGGAGAAGGGCTAACGTGGAATAGGAGGGTCCGTCCTAGTGATTACCACGGAACCGAGGTTCTCCCTCGCAGGGCAAGTCTCACACAACGTTGCGTTTTTTGCAGCTGATCTAGCTATCGGCAGTAGACCCGGCAGAAGTAGGACCAGAAGGCCAGCCTGCCATTGTTTGACAAGAAATACAAACGACAATATTTCATCATAGTGTCTCCTCACCCAGTCCTTAGAGTGCACCATTCGTCTACTTACGGAAAAGGCTTTCCCTCCGTGAAACATGACAAGGATGTTGCCTCAAAATTATCTACCGTTCAGCCTGACGGGCTACGTGATCTATCTAACCCATCTTAATTTTCCCTGAAACTTTCGGGTTAGGGGTTATTCGGCGTCCTGATTACGAATATTCTATTAGTTTTTAGCGTAAACGTCATTTGAATTCGCTATGACGCCATTGGGCGCTACAACGGCGCCGTTTTGGTATCGCAACTTTCTCCACCAGTTTTTTTTTAGTCAAAATCTACGTATGAAGGTTGCTGTTGCTCCTAATTATAGATATGACATCTGCTATTCACGCTGACACCCTTTTTCGTAAACTTTGGAACGAACAGAAAATGCAAAAAATTGTCACTGTGAGGATTCGAACTACGGACCACTTCATAACCCCTTTTTTGGTATTCAGAGGGCCGCTCAGGAAAAATGAACTATACTTTCAGTGTTCCATGCATGTATTCCCTATAAAAAAGGATAAAGCATTTGCCGTTGATCAATCCCTTTTTGGGATGCGGCACGCATTCTACTTCCATTTGTACATTCGCAGTGGCGTTTGAATGCGATGTGGCCTATACAATGACTTGCGGGGCCAGCCGATGTTCAAGTCAGTGTTTTATCCTCCCAGACAAGTCTGGTACCAATTAACCGACCCCGGAGGGATGGAAGGCTTGGTTGGCCCGGGCGACTCACGACCCAGGATTTGATCCCGGACCGCTCGCGTGGTAAGCGCGCCACTTGTCACTACACCACTTCCGCCCAATGATGTAATGCAAAAGTAAACAACTTAAAGCGCAAACCTTCCGCTTTCCAAAACTATTTCCCTTTTTCAGGATCTTACAACATTAGAGAGATATTGCTCTTGAAGTGGCAAAAACTCGCGTGAAAATTTCGGCGTCCTCGACATTTACTCGACGAAATTTGAGAGACCCTATCTTTCTGCATGGAAGGCTTCAGAGCAATTTCAATACTTCTTGGAAACGCGAAATCCAGCTCTATCTAACCCTACCTCAAACTGCTTCAAAGGTTATGAAATGGAGGAATGCAACCTTTTCATCGAGGGTGTAGATTTCGACGGTTTTTTTCGGGATTTCAGCAAATCTGACCCAGTGACAATCGCGCCGCAGCTGCCGTTGAATCGGCCGTTGATTGATACACTCGGCTGTTTCGATATACTCAAGCAGGAATTAAGATTAAATCGCAACCCCGTGCCTTCAGGATTTCTGTGCATTTCTGAACGAACCTCGCCTTGAGGTCACACAAAGTTAATGCCTCTTTCCTCGAGTCGATATTTCAGTAAATGTACACAAAAGTATGCAGCGATGGAAAGACGTGCATAGATGACAAGATGAAGCGTCCTTAGCATTATTTTGCAGAATTTTTTTTGATTTGTTTTGCAGGATTTATTTTAATTGAATTAATTTGCTCTGTTAGAGGGGGTCGTGCCAGGATCTCGATTTCGGGGGGGGGGGTCGTACCTCTGCGACCACGTACTCGACACGATTTTCACCCTGCTTGAAGCCAGCACGAGGGGGCCGGGAAGAGCGAGTATTTGAGAGAAGATCTAGCAAGGGAGAAAAAAAAAAGGCCGGAAGTGAAGAGCAGAAAGGCGCTGGTAAGTAGGGAAGGAAGACGGGCGAGGGAGAAGAGAAGAAAGGAAGGGAGCAGAGTTTAGAGATAGAAGAGATGCTGTGCGCAGAGAGGAGGAGTGAGGGAAGAGAAGGGGGTGAGGAAGCGGAGAGTAGAGGGAGATCGGGAGGGGGAGTAGAGGCACTAAAGCGAGGGAGCCGAGGCGCCAGTACCCCCCGAGCACCGCAGGCGGAGGGAGGGAGTAGAGACCGGAGTGGACGCGTGTCGGGAGCAGGAGAGAGGCGGGCAGGGGAGTGGGGAGGGTGAGAGAGGGGAAGGAGGCTCGGGCGGAGCAGAGGGATAGGTGGGCGGGGAGCGGGGGGGGGGGCGGAGGGGGAGCTGGCGGAGGAGTAGGGGAAAGAGGGGCGGCAGGGGGGTGGAGGCCGCGTGGGCAGAGAGTGGTCACGCTAGCAGACCGACTCACGGCTCTGAGGCCAATGTCGATAGCTAGCGCCGCTCGATTCGCAAGCTCGCTAGCGAATCGCTGGATCCGAGCGTTGCGCCAGCGAATCGACCGATGCACCAGCGAGTCGAACTATGTACCAGCGACTCAACACTGTTTGAAAGTGGCGGGACCCAACGTTTGAAGGAAGTCCACTTTAAAGGACCACACTGTTTGAAAGTGGCGGGCCTTCCTTTAAACGTTGGGTCCCACCACTTTCAAACAGTGTTGAGTCGCTGGTACATAGTTCGACTCGCTGGTGCATGTCGAAATCTGAACTAGCGACTATCTCGACTACTGAACATCGCTAGCGAATCGCTCGATTCGCAAACTATGACATCGGCCTGACAAGGAAGGTCGTTCAGGACGTGCAGCGTTTTTCTAAAGGGTTTTCTCCCTGTTATAGGGACACGGCGTGGAGCGTAGAACTGATGATAATTTTTCCTGAGCGGCCCTGAGATTGTCAGAAAAGGGCAGAAAACCCCTCTGAGGATGTGAGGCTTTTACATTTTCGCAATATATTCTACAGCAGTTGTAGCGTTGAATAGCTGCATATGATTGGTCAGTGAATGAGTTCAAACTTTGTACGATCGCAAGAAAGTGCAAATCAGAGAAATGCAAATATGCAACCGGTTCAGAAGGATTGAACCACAAGTCATTGTTTCCTCATATTTTTTGCATCCAGAGCCGCTCAGAAAAGTGGTCCCCAGTTTGTGCTCTTCGCGCGTGCCCCTGCAACATTCTATTTGAAATAGCGTCCCACATCCTAAAAGGCTTCCTGGTGAGATGAGGTGCAGGATCAGGAAGCAGTTTGAAGCCGTCTGGTATCTATGCTTTTGAGTGGTAGCAGTAAATCGCCAAGCAATTAGAGCATGATTTCACTACCGACAACACCCGAATTATATGCAGGTTGTATATTTCAATTCAGGTCACACTGCTGACTTGTCGAGGAGAGACAAGAGGTGCCTACCGAGCACGGGTACGCGGTGGTGCTATCGCGAAGGTCTCCCTGAACAAGGTAAAAGATTATACCACTTCTTTCATTAGAATTCTCTCATTGTCATTGGCTGGGAAACTTGGTTGTATGGCAGCTTATACTTGGCGCCCATCACATGATACATAACCTTCGTATAGCATACGTAAAGCCAGTAAGCGCTTAAAAACGAAATGAAGATCTAAGAATTCGGAAAATAACATTCATCTAATCTCACAATGTAGTGGATGAGATTGAGTACGTGGCGCATTCTGGGGTAAGTTTTGAGGCCCTTCTCTGTGTGTAGCGGTCCCGCATAAGCGGGATTATATACACATCACATGCGAGCAACTACTTTTTGAGATGAAAATCGAGTGCATGGCGCAATCCTATATGGAGCTTTTCCAAAGTATCAAAGCACATTCTTATAGTGTCCGACGAGCTGAATTCAAAGATATCTTCGGATTCTCGAAAGCTCAATTTTGAACCGAGTTATAACGAATTCACGAAATTAACGAGGATTCGCGTTATTCGCGTGAATTTTCGATTTCAAACGGCGAGTACTGTACAAGAAGCTACATTACGATATATTATGCGAAAGCGCGAGCAAGGAACTTTCTAATGGTTTGTAGCAACCCAATCCACGCGAACGAATTCGTTGACAAGTCTTGCGCAGCAGAAGTAGGGTCGCACTGGCACTAGTTCCTGGACATCCTGCTCTTGTAATGACTACTTGTCTGCGAGAATGGAGCCCCACCAATGCACAGCAGTTCGTTTTCACTTTGCTTGACTATTTAAGGTGCCTCCGTGTGACAGCATCCGAATACAGTGCTTTACAAGTTCCGTATTCCCTTTCTTAGCATCGCTTAGCATATATGGGAAGCAGTTTCTACCACGTCATCTCAGGACGAATGACTGGTGCATACCTCACTGCAAGCACCAAACCGATCTGACAACCTCCTCTGGAGAGAATATAGAGGGGATATACTTAATTACTTGTACCTGTATGGCTCCATCAATCTGCGAGCATCGGCTTCAAATATTCGTTCCTTTCTTTTGCAATTGCCATTCATGCTTGATTTGAAGTCCAGCGGAGGCGATCAGAAGAATAGTGCAGCTGAATCTTCACTTGCCTTACATGCCAAACAAGCGCATCTCTCCATCTCGCAAGAGATCTCCCTTAGACCTCGAAATCATACGAAGCTCATTCAACCACTCTTTGTCTACCTATCATCATCTATTATCAAGTTATGACAGCCCCGTCATGTCTTACCAGGAAAGGCATTCAACTTCCCATGGAACTTTGATTGAGACCCAGATATATCGATAGAGCTTCAAACGCTGATTACAAATATGGAAACTAAAACTGCAAAATGAACCTGCCAAGGAAGTTGTGAGCAGTCAAAGTTGGCTGGAAGTAAAGCATTACATATGAACCGTGCTAGCCGGGCTTTCAGAGTCGCCGTGGAGTAGTGGTAGTGCTCTCGCTATTCACCCGGGAGGTCATGCATTCTCTTTCCGTTGGAGTGCAATTTTCGCGAGCACTACCACCAGAGTCAACCCTGCGTTGCGCAGTTCGCAACGGCACGTTGAGAGATCCTCAACGCACGCTGTATGGGCGGAGACGCAGACGGCTCGAGCATGCGAGTGTGAATGTTCGCGCGAGAGAACGTGTCTAATCGGGCGAAACTGCGCAACGTGGCCGTTGAGAACTGCGCAACGCAGGGTTGACTCTGCTACCATACTCCATGGCGAATTTGAATGCATGGACGGTACCACGATTCATATAAACGCTTTATTTCCAGCCAACTTTGACTGCTCACAACTTACTTGGCAAGTTCATTTTGCAGTTTTAGTTTTCATATTTGTAATCAATGTTCGAAGCTCTATCGAAATATATGGGTCTCGATTCAAAGTTCCATGGGAAGTTGAATGCCTTTCCTGGTAAGTGTATGTGCTTCACAGGAGCGCGAAAGACGTCCTCGTTATGCCTACA
>MU873844.1:17132-27941 GCA_036418205.1 Ostertagia ostertagi | reverse complement strand
CAATAAACTTACGCCGAAAGCCGAGCGCTCCCATTTTGAACATTCAGGTGAGGCTTTCAGAGCACGCTCCCTACGAAGCGGTACATGAAACAGAGCAGTAAACTCTTGTGATAACTTTCGCGACCCAAACTACGCGTAGAACAGCAGTTATTCAACGAAGAACAGGTCAAAAATGGTAGCATCTAACAAAGTTTCCAGCCTTAGGTTTTCTGCCGATATCGACCAAGGGGTTCATCACGTTATGCTGATGAATCGGTTAGCCGAGCCGATATGACGAATGCTGATGAGCAATAATGGTGGATTCACCATCGAACCTGAGTTGGAAAGAAATAGTGGTCCGATGGTGTAGTCGTGGCACAACACCCCGGAGAGCTACAGTTGCGCGTTCGATTCCCGCCCGCTGCGAAAATGCTACCCATATTCCAGTATCTTGCGATAACAAAGCAACGAAAATGCACCAAAGCGGATGGAGACCGGAGAAAAGGGGTAGAGATCGGCGCTGAAAAGGGGGCCAACTGCTAGTGTTGTGCGGGGCTTGACCAAAGTGGGCGTTCGTCTGTCACGAAACTTCATTTGCGGTTCAGAGGCAGTCCAGACCAGAAAGAGTTTGAGGAAGTTGACGAGCAAGGAAAGGTGTAATGCTCTCGGTCGGAGGGGCATGCATCAAAGTGGGTGGAGTTTGCCGCGAAACTGCATGTCTCGGTCCGAAGAAGTCCCAGGAGACAAGAAAAAAGTTGAGAGGTATGGCGAAGGGAAGGAGGTGAAACGCTATTGGTGGTTGGGCCATGCACCGTCATATTGAGGTTTGTAAATCGAGTCAGAGGCACTACAGAGACCGGCGAAAAACGGACAATGGTTGACGATGGAGGAAAGGTCACTAGCCAATGGTGCGTGGGGCATGCAACGTGGAAGGCGGGGCTTAAATTCAAAGTCGCAGTATGGTCCAGAGATGCACGGAGACCGGGAAGGAAGCGGATAGAATCTAGTTCAAAATGGCAGTCAAATATTCCTGGTGTATGAGGGTTTAATTTGGGAATTTTTCGCCGTATCTTCCATATCGCTGCAGAACTGTGTTGTGCACGCAACAGTGTGCCCAACTGGTTTGTACATAGCACACTTCCTAAGTAGAAATTATTCAAAAACACCTTGGAAGGCAAGTTATCGAGCAATTCCTAGGTGAATATGTCGTTTTGCGAAGCGCTGTACCACGTGTCATAATTTCATAATTACTAGGTAACTTGCTTACGATCACTGATGAAAGTCTAGTTGATCACATAATATTCTACCACGTTCGAACCTCGCTCAAAGCGTGGTGAAAGAATGTTGAATTCACACTGCTACGTCCCGAGAAACGATAAATCGAAGTTCTAAGAAGTGGTGGTTTGAAGGGATGAATACGAAACGTTGCACCGATTCTTTAACATAGCAGAAGAATCTATACATTTTGGATCATTTTAGCGCCCTGAATCTCCTGAAGTCAGCCTAATCGATTCGCATGAAGTTCTCTTCCCTGCTCTTAGGTTCGCCCACTAAGCGTAGTTCAAGAACTCGTTCTGGATACTATTCAATCGACATAGGAGGTCTTTTCTTATTTCCCTTCTCCAAGCTGCGTATTCACTCGCACAGTCACTTGTTTCACATACAGTTGCAGTGGCAGATAAGGTTTTGTATTCTCATAGCTGATCTTGATTTTTCCATGGTGTTTACCATAATATTGGGTTATAACGATTGAAATGTCGCTTCCGTTTGTGCCTTTGTTTCTCAGCTTAAACACAATCTCTTAGGATGGGAGACCATTCCTTCGAAAGAGTGATTCAGTACGCATATTGCGAAATCTAAGTACTGAGCGGATGTTCTTCGAGCCAAAACTTTTGCTTGAAGATGACTGATCAGAAATCATCGTCTGAGCGTATATATTCAAGCAACGAAAAACGGCCAACGAATCCCACTCATTGTGTGCAAAACATTGAGCAGTAACACTTAGTCTCTGATGCACTTTCAGCTATGGTTTCAGCTCTTCCAAGACTGAGGTAAAGGACCTGAAAGACCAACTATGTGGAATAGAAAATTAAAAGTTCATGCGTGCGACTGTTAAGGCCTTTCAGGATAGAAAATGGGTTCGGCCTATTCTGAGCGACGCGAGCAAGCAGTACTGGTCGCCAACAGAGTCAACCCTGCGTAGCGCAGTTCGCAACGGCACGTCGAGAGATCCTCAACGCACGCTGTATGGGCGGAGACACAGACGGCTCGAGCATGCGAGTGTGAATGTTCGCGCGAGAGAACGTGTCTAATCGGGCGAAACTGCGCAACGTGGCCGTTGAAAACTGCGCAACGCAGGGTTGACTCTGGTGAGTTGCAATACTGGAACTTCGCTCCGTACTTCAAGAGGAGGAAGGTTTTGACTTCGGTGACTGATCGGCGTTGTTACAAAGAGGCTGTTTCGAATACAACGCGGAGAGATGGCCACGGCTGGGAGCAGATGGACAGCTGAGGATGACTTCGAAATTGGACATCCACGGAGAAAAAAAAAGACGTGCTACGGTGTGGTGGAACAGTATAAGACTGGCTTGCTATGGAGAGCTGATTGTGTGTAAGACAGTTACAGCTGTACTCTGCGTTTAACACCTCCACCACGTGGGCTGAGCTACGCGTCGTCAAAGTGTAAATTCGCGCAGAGAGGTGGGCTTGGAACTCGCTCTGGCTGTGTGCCTATAGACCAGGTTCTGGCGCCGTCCGACTGTCACTTGACCCAAGGTCAGCGCAACACTCCTTAGCAGCAAACCAATTCGATAACCGCGACGACGTCAAAATTTGAGTGCCCAACTTCTTCGAGTCGAACCAGAAAGAGTTCTACGCGGTAGGCATCCATGCTTTGCGTAACGAAAGGTGATGAGCCTGTGACACAGGTGAAGGAGATGGTTCAGGTTGATGTGCTTCATTATTGTTTTTATAATGAAAATAATTGATGATCGAAAACGACATTTCAATCTTCCAACCTAATATTTTACATCGCATCTTATTTACACTTACATGGAGAAGCGATAGAAATCGCCGGAGTTTCCTAGCTTAACCTTTGACGACAGTGTGGTATGATGTCATACCACACTTTCACATGGAGCAGACTAGTTTTTCTTGACTTATTTGGTGTTTTTTCCTGTTCCACAACGTTCCATGTACATTATTGGACCCGAAAAACAATTTTTTCATTACTGATAATGAAAACGCTGAAGGATTGATGCCTATCGATGAGAAAATAAGAAAAATGTTGAAGCAGTACGCGCACAACGGCAGTCGTCAACGTGTTAAAAGGGATTCATGGATGCAGATCGAACAACACACACCTTACATTAGGTAATTGGTGACACAAAGCGATTGTTGTACTGTTTTTTTCGAAATGTACACGTGTCACCTGTGTTCTGCACACTGATAAAGCATGGCGACGGCTTGAGAATCGAGGTCAAAGGGCTTTTCGAGGACATCATTGGAGCCTTTTTGTGTTGTTCAGTCTGCATCCCCGACTAACCTAGGCACTAGAAACAAGTTTATAGTTCACACTTTTCAGGGATTTCGTGGATGCTGCAGTTAGATGGCACAGTCAACTCAAGAGCTCTGGCGTCAGAGTGGCAGACAACCTCTGCAAAGAAGAAAATTTTCTTTCTTCGTCACAGCTTCCGAATTTCATGAGCGAAGAAGACACCCGCAATTCGAAGGAACTAGTCGACAGCTTGTGAGCACGATTCATCAATTTCGAACAGAGTACCAAGGTCCGATGCAGAATCTATTCTCTAGGATCATAAACCATCGACAGATTTCGTTTGGAACTATCGGTTTTGTGAAAAGTCATGGGTGAGTCATAACTGTAGAGTGGATGCAATCGTAAAGTTGGAATTCGGCGGTTCACACGTTATCGGTTGATATCATTGGAAAATTCACTTGTTGTAAAGAGAGCGATGGTGGGGAAACTGTCACTATTGAGTGGCTCCATACTTTGTGGGGTGATGGGTCACAGATCTACAAGTTTGGCAAAAATTACGGTAGCGAGAGAATGCCGCCCACACTTTTCCAACTAGAACGCCAGAAATTTTCCATTTACTTTTTATGCGCTTATTTTAATAGCTCAGTGTACAGTCTTCAATTTTGTCACATAAACTCTTCGTAAAATGATCCCCCTTTTGCTTAGAGAGTTGTTATAATAAAATATAAGACGACTCAATGTCTCTTACAAATTTACGCCAACGGCAGCCCATAGGGCCTAAAGGTTAGTTAATCACATGCCATTCGATAATACCGCGAGTCATTAAATATTTTTGATTCTGAACCCTACCAGATTTCAGGTCAGCATTACTCTGTCTTTTCTTTCTGTGGCCATAAATGTGTATTGAACGAGTAGCGGAGGTGAACACGAACCTTTATGGACGACAAAATCTGTGGTTTTACTAAAATAGACGAAGCGGAAGTGAATATGATGCTCACTGCGGCGAAACTTCATAAATCTTGTCTTTTATTCCCATTCACGTAGTTTGCTTGGGAATCGGGATAATAAATTCAAGCTTCTGGATTAGGCACGCTCGTGCCCATCCCGAGCGTAGTAGACAGGCGGACAAGCGTTGATGTCGCGCCCCTTTTGCGGCTTGAAAGTGCGCGACAAAGGCGCAAGAAGCTCGTCCGACCCGCAACCCACACCTTCGTCCGCAAGCCCCGCCTTCCGCTGTCGGTTGCCACGTGACGCTGCTTGAAAAGCGCGGGCGCATTGAGGCAGCGGTTGCATTGCGGTTCAATGTCATTGGCACTGGAGCAACTAGAGTTAGGTTCGTGAAACTCGTCCAACACGCCCCTTCTCTATCCCAAGGTGGAATGCGGCTGAAATAGGGGAGGTCTCTGTACGGGGCGTAATCGGTGGTTTCGTTTGCTTTCCTTCTCTTTTTGCAGACCACCTCCCACCTATAGCTTCATAACTGAACGCTTTTCCACACCTATTTTAACCCTAAGCTTGCCTACAAGTCCCTGGTAAAAACAGTGATGTTTTGAGATTCTCAAGCCCAAAATCCGCGGATGCAAAGTGAGATGGCGGCATTTGGAAAATCTTGCTCGTCCAAACCAGAAACTCGAAACCACGTGTCGTCGTGAATGTACTAGGGAACTTATGCCGAGCACCTCCGTTCAGTGCCTGCTTTACGGCAGCACGTGAAAGCAAAGCTGTCTGACTCCAGGAGCATTGTCCCAAATGCACAATGCTTAGCTGGAGCCTAGTTGGCTCGATTCCTAGTTTCTTCGTTGAAATAGGAATCGAACGCATTTCCCTGCAAATTCCTTAGGGCCAAGATTGACATGAATAACAATGTGGATACATACAATTCTGTTCGAAGCAAAATCGATGAAGAAAGCAGAGATGTAATGAGACGAAATGAAGCGAAAGGTTGGAAAAAAATTGGCAAACTTATTATATTCGTTATTTTAGGTGAATACGATTAACATTAGAACTGAGTGTTTTGGCATTAGCTTTGGATGACGACATCTCGAAAAGTGCCATGTTTCTCAGGATCAGGGAGCTGCGTCATCCCATACGGCAATACAGTTTCGACAAGGATGATGGGCGGGGACGAATGGCGTTACCCAAAAAAGCACATCTTCTATGCACGAAGTAGGCACCACACACACTTTTTCCTTTTTTTGCAATTTATGATGCAAAGCATTTTTGCTTTAATTATGAAATAGTTGGCGATAAAGAATTCAGATTCCGTCACCATCAAATGATTCGCAGGCGAATTGCGCGGCTTCACCAGCATCGGCATATGATGCATAGTTGATTTCCCATTTCTTCTTGACACGATCCTCACGATTTCTGGAACGTGAAAGATGCCTCTGCTTCTTCCTTATGATTTTTTTTGGGTCGCACAACTTGATCCGATGCCTATATTGTTTGCAGTATAGGAAGGGAGGAGCAGCAGCTAGTGAGAGAACATGAGCGTTGCTTGATTCGGGATTTGCAGAAGGAATCAGAATCTCGATGATGAACAGGCCCTTTCTTGTACTTTCCTGAAGTCGATCCGAGCGCATGGGCTTCGAGCGTCCTTAAGATTGCACAGAGAATAGTCATGCAGTGGGTGCAGTGCTGTGACACAGCAGGAAAATCGTGTCGAGGAAATAACCGCCTCTTTACGACCCCCCCCCCCCAAAACATGACCCTGATAACGACCCGCCTTAATGTCCTCTGCACATCCGGTGCAAATGCTAGTTTCAGATGTGCGAGAGGGACGCAGCGCCGCTGCCATGCAAATGCGGCTTGATCCAAATGGATTCTAGATCCTATATTCAATTCTGCTCAGATTAGGTTCTCCTTCTTCCCTTTGAAGGAATTTAGCCTTTGCCACACTGGCCACATTGGCCGGAAAGTGGGACATTGAAGGATGTACTGCCCCTACACAGTTGAAGTCTCGCGCTCCAGTATAGCGGCGCTAACTACCCGCGATCGCGTCGCGCGCTGTGCCTAGAGCGCGCTAGTTGGAAAAATCGTCAAATGTACCCCCTATTTAAAGGACTATAACTTTCTTCATTGATAACCATTTCAGAAAGTGAAGGCAGCTTTTGAATGCACAAGACTTCTAGTTTCTAAAATTGTGCTGAGCGTTTTTCTAAGCACACCTATTCTCGAGAGTGGGAGACGTCGAGAAATTGTCGAGGAAATTGAAATTCACATGCGAGTTCCCACTCTTTGAAAGGCAGTAGCTGTCTTCATTGGCAATGCTTTGAAAATCCGACGAAAGCGTTGTAAAGTAGAAGATTCACGCTTTCTAACAGGTGCTCCATTTGTTTCGAACGCTTTCTAGTTCGCGAGAAATCTGCGTCGAGGAAATGTCAAGGAAATTTTCGAAGCCACTCGAAAACTCTATTACTCCCTCGCCGTAGTAGGGAACTTCTTTGAACACCTTCAAAATGCTTCTGTACACGTCAGTTCGATGGAGTAAATTGAAAATGATGCACTTGGCGCAGATCCATTCCGTTCTTGTATGCGCCATGCAGTGACCCCACTCGGAGTCATTGGGAAGGTGTTTTGTCCTAGTGACGACTTGCTTAATCACACCAAAAGATATTTCCAGTATCTAATTAGGACAACTTTGGCATAGTAAGTAATGCCACGTTCCTTATATTCAATCGCTTCCCTTCCAATACGTTCATATGATGAACAAACCAAAAAAAACAGCTATAAGAAACGTTGCATTATCTGATGATGCCAAGAAGGCTGCGAATCTGCCTGTTTTGAACTTTCTACCAAGATGCTGTTCCTCCACTAAGTTCTCGAAGCATGTGCATCATTCTAGAGTAGATACTCGCTGCCCTTTCCCTACGATTCTTTTGCAGGACGCGTTGCCTTCCTATGCCATACTGATCACTACGAACCAAACCAACAACCACTTTCCATTTAATTTTAATTTCCAGACAGTTGTAAGATATTATTTGCATTAGGCTAACTACAACACTTGTGAAACTAATGATGACAGCAAATAAGTGGCAGCAGCACCGTTGTGTCCGTTGATGAACCTTTTGATTACGACCCCCTCCCAACTCTCATCGGAGCAAATACGACCCCCTGTCGAGGATTTCCTCGACCGTTATTCACCCTGCTGTGGACATCATCATGAACGGTGCGTTTGCTAAAATGGAAAAAGACTAAATCGGCGGCTTACATACTTCCTCCAGGATTGTCGACAAGCCCAGGAGACTTTGCGAAACGTGCAGAGAATTTCTGATAAAGTACGTTGTTTTGATGGATCGGAATGTCTTATACGAGAATTTTACGATGAGAAGGTGATGACGGATGAGCATTAGAAGGTGGTAGCGGATTTGGAACACACGCCCGAGCCAATAGTAGTTATACGATAGAAGGTTCTCGTTAAAGCAACAGTCCCAGCAGGGTGGGCGTGGTTGGAAACGGCTGCACTCAAACGACTGCAATCCCTCGGCCGATTCCGACCACGCCCACTTCAGCTCCCTCCCTAGCGGCTTTCCAAGGTGAGTTTTTGTTCAGTCACACTTCTTACGTTCTTGACTAGGGGCTGAACAGCTCCGAAGTGGGAATCGGCCGAGGGGATTGCAGCCGTTTCCGACCACGCCCACCCTGCTGGGACTGTTGCTTTAATTGTGATTTGGAAGTTCACTGCTGCGATTTGCCACCGGGGAGCAATTCTGTCGTCACTGAAATGTACTGTTCACAACTGCGAAGGTTGCTGCGGAAGTCGCGGAACTTTACCTCAGCTGGTTCGTCTTTTTCTCTCAATGTGAGCATACCCAACGTGTAGCAAGAGCCATTCCCCATTGATGGAGCTTAGCTTAACGGTGCCAGATCTCACTTCAACAGACTACTACCCACTTTGTTCCCTTTTCTTGGGAATGTAGGAATTACGATGACGGCTAACACACGGAAAAGGACCTCCACCACGTCTTCACTAAGTATGGATATTGCGCATTCGAGTTCGTTCCTAAAGCGCAGCTCGGTTACCCTCAAGATCTTGACTTGACACTTCGACATCCGAGTTCCCTCTATGGGGACCTCCAGCGCAGGGTCAACCCTACGTTGCTACAAGTAGCAACGGGGGGGGGGTCGTAGTTTGTTGAAGTTTGTGGTGTCGTACTTGTTTCGGTAGCGTGAAATTACATGTGATGAGGTGGGAGAAAATTTGCCGTTTCAGCGTGCGTATATACACCCCTCCCGACAGGACCGGCCCTGCTCTCCAGTATCAGTACTTCCCCCATATTCCTCGCGATAAGATTATCACATTTTACGGCTCCTCGTTAGCTTTCCGATTTCACTGTGCGTCAAAACCCAAAAAGAACAGGGCGAGGAAAGGCATTCTCAGACAAACATTGGTCGTCTTCTGAACTTGCATCGCTCCCAATCTGCAGTGCATAGAAGAGTGGAGCAGTGGTTGGTCGCGCTTGCTGCGCCGTCCCGTAACTCCAGCTTCTCCAGATCTTAGGAAACTGTGAAGAAAGGAGTCGATCACAATACCGTAAGAGCAAGAGAAAGATGGCTTGAGAGTTGTGAGTTTCAAGCACGACCACGTGAAAATTGCCCTTCAAGAACTTGACATGCATCCCTATATGCTCGAGATTCATGGCTAACAGAAGCACAGAAGGCGAAGAGAAGAGAAAAGTGTGAAGAAGCTAGTGGAAAGGAATGCAGAAGCCGATCACCTCCGGACCATGTTTCCAGACGTGAAAATTTCTTATCGTGGGGAAAGCTATACATGTCTAACTTTAGTAACACACTCGACCTCCTGTGGAAGCCGGCGAAACATGAATGGTGGTTCTCTGCAAGCAGCGACCAATCCTGTCATAGTCCGAAATGGGATCTCGACTCACGGTTGCTATCCACCGGTGCCTGTTGATAAAGGCATAAAACTCAATGCCGACATCAGATGGGGATTGTTTCAGAGCAGCATCAGTTACTAAGATTACTAGCCACTAAAGAAGGAATGGTGGATTTCTCAACAGGGCTGCGTTCCTGCACAGAGGACGAGAAATGTTCAGGACCGCTGTCGCGCCACCCTTCTCAACTTCGCAACCTTGAAGGAAAGGCTCGCTAGTCCTTTGAACTCAAAGTTCTGGACAACCCCATCTGGATTATCTTAGAGATGCTAAAAATTGCGCTCTCCACTTCCAGATGGATTTAAGCACATTTTGCTCAATTCAGACCGAATGGTTCCAACTTATTATTAAAGAGCGCATTCCATTCTATAAGAAAATCTTCATGGTGGCCACCTACGTGGACGGCATCAGAAGAATTTGCCCTGGAAACATGGTGCACTGGTCGAGCTCAATGGGGTCTTCGAAGGATCGTGTACCATAACGACCCTTACTGGAAAGCTAGTTTCGAGGGAATTTGCACAGTGGTAGCTGATGCCTCTAGAAGACTATCCAACATTAAATCGATTCACGAAATTGCGTAAGAGCTTCAGGCTGAAGCTCTTACGGTAGACCTCCTTGAGCCTGACGACGGTGACAGATGACGTCATATTCTGAAGACGGTGAGGGCAGTGAAGGAGGGCCTGCGTTCACTTATAGAGGGACACTTAGGGAATACTCTGCTGAGGAACTCCCGTCAACGACAGCAATCTCTGCGAAGAAAAAAGAGCCGAAGTCCGACATAGGCAAAATGTCTTTTTTTTTTGGCCCCCCCCTGTATATTACAGTATAACTGTCGTACGCGCTAGCCTTGTTGGTGGTGCTGTTCGAAAAAAACTTAGGTACTATTTCTGGGAACCGCATTTTTCGTTCCAGGTCAAGTTTGGGATGGGTAAGAGAATGAGTCAGGCTACACGGGGCAAACATGGACCATGGGAAACTCCGCCCACAGTGGGCGGGGCATGCGTCGAATCAGGAGCTGCCGACGGCAGAAGTCTTGAGTTTGGGTATAGGTGCAGTCAAAAGACCGAAAAAAATGGATAAAGGTGTGTACTGAATTGAAAAGTCGAATCTGGGAGACCCGCCCGTTGTGGGCGGAGCGTTCTCTGGGGAGTGTTTTCTCAGTAAGAAAAACTCATAACTCTGGTAGAAAACTATTGAGCCGTAGTAAAACAGGTTTAAGAGGACAATATCTAGGGTCTCCTAAACATACCTGAAACTTAGTGGAAGCCCGCCCACATTAGGCGGAACGTGTCTTTGAGTGAGCAACGTTTAGAGCAAACCTGTCATAAGTCGGTTCAGAGCAGTTCCCAGAAACCGAGAAAAAAGTGGCAGAGGTTGGAAAAGGAAGGAAGATTAAGAGTTAACATGGGAGAGGAAGGTATAAAATATACCAAAGTGCTCGAA
>MU873841.1:0-11861 GCA_036418205.1 Ostertagia ostertagi | reverse complement strand
TATACCACTTCCACCCTTACTGCAAAGGGCGCAAAGAAATTGGTGGTAGCCACAGTCTGCCCCTCCTTATTAGCTCTTATCAGTAGTTATCACTTTGGATCATCCACAATCTGTGTCTTCGTTCCAATTTCCCACAATGGCAGGAACCAACGTCCCTCCACTGCTGCGATGCGTGCTATGAATTCAGTGGTACACACATAAACAAACATAGCGTTTTATATGTATTAAGGATATTGCACACGCATGATATCTCTCGTATTACATGCACCTCTAATCGCGAAGCGCTTGATCGCTTGCCTTGAAATTTTTTGGTTAGTATAGGATATGACGAAGGAGCTGGCTAGTGGCAAGACGGCTGGTCTTCCTCGAGACCGGGTAATCCAAGGTTAGGAACTGGATAGAACAGACCTGTCGAGAGTCTTCGATAGCCTTGATTTGTGGTATCAGCTTGGGGCAGTGATACCACTGGGATCTAGACCTTCCTCATTTTCTCCCAACTTGGGAGCATCGCGATCAAATTGGTGCCTCCCTAATGTGGCATGGACATTGGTATCAGATGGTCGGACTTCCCAATATCCAGTTCCTATTATGTCATGATTTCTGAAGGCAAATTGTTAATGAAGTTTGACCTCCTTTGAGGTGGAGCTAGGCTGGTGCTTCTTGGGGATCGATTTGTGCACAGCTCCCACATTTCAGCTTTTTCGGGAGTCACTGTAGATATAGAATTGAGAAACGATGAGAAACCGACAAGATCACGGCGGCGTGTGGGATCGGGAAACTCGAACCTCGGTGTTTTTAAGTCGCCATACTTCGTAAGTGGACCACGAAATGGAACGACCGCGCGGCATGTTCAAAAAATCGAGGTTTCCGAAAATTTAATTGTATCAAGTCCAAAGTGATTCAGAAATCGTAGACCGTTTTCGGAGTTTATGCTTCTGTGAAAGCTCTCTGAGCTCTCCACTGACCTGAGCAGAGAATGAAAAATTTTGATGTTTGCAGATCTTGGTCTGTGTTGCTACCAAAGACGCAATAGACGTGAGCTCCATAGACAAGCAGAGGTCTGATCATGGAAAGAATTTGGAATGTGTGAACGCCCACCTTAATATGCTGCAATGGAAAACGCTAGTTTCTGACCTTCACATGGCATTGCAGCCTTTTCCCGTTTACTTCGCTATTGCTATCCTCAGAAAACTTATTATTTCCGCTCTTGGGACAAATACGACTATGTCTGAGCAGACTCGGCGACTCCACTCACAACTACTGCAAGTAAGCTACTATTTTCGCTTTGCTATGTGTCCGTGAAAACGATTCCTTCGAATAATATATTATTTATTTTTTATGATCATATAAAACCAACACGGTTACTGAGCACCAAAAAGCAGAATGAAGAAGACACGAATGAAAAGTAAAAGTCAAAGTAAAAGAATATAATAACGAGTCCTTTCCGCAGTGCACGCAGTCCAAGAATGGAAAACATGCCAAGGATCGTTTTTTGACTCTATCAGCGCGATTCTAACAGCGCTGCACAACAGAAAAGCCATAATATCACAGAACAACTATCAGGCGAGAGCCCACTCGTAATTAGGAGCAGGTGGAGCATCATTCGTACAGCGACACGAGCACTCATTGAACCGATCTGTCTGATACTTCAGCAGAGCCTAGTAAGATGTGTCCTCGTGTCAGAATAGCTATTTATGTCTAATAAATCTTTGGGAATATGTTGACTACTAGATCAAGCAACAGAGGTTGAACAACTACCAAAGTGAAAGTTATCTGCTATATATGGTGATGTTAATATGGTTATAGATTCATTTAGATCAAGGAGATGAAAGTGAAAAGAAATCGTAAGTTCGATTATGCAAACAGGAAGATATGCGACTACTGCCTCAGTTGTTGCGTGTCAATTTTCCTCAATTTAGGGTTTATACCTCAGCGCGTGCTGCATGTAAATGCGTTTCACGAAAAGGTTTGTCCAGCCTTGCTCAACACGTCGTATTTATTTTCTCGCTTTAAGAGAGAGCGAATTTAAAGTTGAGGAGAGGTCCATTGCACATCCCCCTGAATACAACGCGAAGTTATTGATCACTGCATGGCCCGAATATTCTGAAATTGCTCTTATCTTTAGGCTTGTCCGTCGTCATACAGAGTGCAAGAGCGAAAACAAATTCACTACCAATATTCCTTACTCGTTTGTTTATATTAGGTTGTCCCATAATTAGTGAATCACTTTGGGTATTTTTGAATTCAAATTTTTTTCTTTTTCATATGGAGTCTTTGCTCATCCAAACATACATCCCTGTCATCTACAATGTATTGCCTATACAGGGAAATTTTGTCGCTGTCTTATCTCTAGAAATCCAGGAGCTATTGATCGAAGAAAGATCGGAAGTCGAGTTTGAGGTCATGTCACTTAGCGTAAAATTTCCTCCCTGGGGAAGAGCGCTAGAGGTCAAGACTGAGTTGCCTCTTGTTGGCACGAGGATAGGGCCACACAGAGGAAGTGGAAGAATCGGCTAGCTTGAGAGTCTCTAATTTTTTATGAATATTCTCCGCAAGGTGGGTCGAACGACCTCAGGAAAAAAGCAGACTTTGTCTTGCTTTACTTTCAAATTGAATGCGCCGCCATTACGCTGTAGATGTTGATCTTCTTCAGTGACTCTAGTATTACTAGGCGGCGGTTCCCAGCGCATGGTCACTCTCGTGCTCCACCAATATCTCTGAAGGGTCGGACTAGAATGAGGTTTGGCTTTTGCTATCAGAACTCCCGAATCGTTCACGCTGGGCTACTGCTCCTCGGAGATTTGCTAGTACACTTCACGCAGTCCAGAACCCTGGTGAATATGCTGGATGATCACTGTAAGGAACTAAGGGAGATCAGAAGGAACATGATGATGTCAGATCGTGTGCGGAGCTGTTTCGGGCTCAAGCATACAAGATACAAACTAAATATTTTAAAATCTTTACAACTCTACGTAGATGTCTACATTCCATCATTTTAACAAGTCGGGCATGCTCTAGCAAATGGCGACTAGTTGTCCATATCCACGCTTAGTGGCGCTGGGTACAGCACTGAGATTGCCAGTTGAGGGGTAGTTGGAGTGTGGGTCATCTTCAACTAAAAAAGCCAACCTCTCGATAGAGTGAACTATAAGCAGACCGTGGAGTGAGGGAGCGTGCCCTTGCCTATCTGCTGGTCGATTCTCTATATTGTTGGGCGTTTGAAAGATCTTAATCAGAAGTGATTAAGAAGGGAGCTCAAAAATAGGTTCCAGAAAAATTGAAATATCAGCCACGGAAGGCAGCATGGAAATGGGCTGAGTAATTGCTCAAGTAGGACAATGTGGATGCTACTTCGCAAAACATGTTTCACGCCTTCACCATTTTTCTTGGATTTTTAATAACAATAAATGTAAAGTGATTCACTAATTATGGGACAACCTAATATTTATGATACAGGAAATTCTTGAACATCTTTTCAAGTCGAGTCAATAAACATCAGGGAAATATTCCAGAAAGCAGCTCTAGCCATAATCTGACTTTTTAGGACAGGGTTCCACACCTGTGAGCAACATTTCAAATACGAGTGAAGTACAAGACTTACATAAGCGCACAAGAATTAATTGCATTAAACTTGTGAACTTCACGAAATCGGAAAGATTCCGGGAAGGCTTGTTGAAGGAATCCTTTCCCAAACTCTTCTTTTCTTTCCAAACGTAATTAAATCGGTTGTGATCAATGAAGAGAACATACAAAGTTTCACGCACCAAGATTCAGTTCAAGGAGTCAAACTTACGAATACCACACTCTATGGACAGTCGAAGGTAGGTCGCGCGGAGCCAAAGGCGGGGCATGGAAAGAAGTGCGCCTTGGCGGCTACGTATCAGGCGACGCATTGAAAGAATCGGGTTAAAGCGTGCGATTTTGGAGAATAGACAAAACGATCGATAGAATAGGATGCAGAGAAGTGTGAGATGTTAGCGGAATGAATCAAAAGGTCAAAAAGAGTTTATAGTGACAGCGCGTCGTGAACAGCAAAACCGTTCTCACCGCCAGATTCGTGACAGATGTCCGAGTTTGAACGCGGAGCAATCCTTCTAGTTTTTGAGTTGTCTATCGGAACAATTTTTTCAATTTTTTGTTTAGTTCTTATCGTGAGCAGAGGATTCCTTTAACGGCGTTCTCTGCATGCTTGAAATACCTGAAAAGCGGATCAAAGATGACGCCAAACTCTGTCAAGGCGCAAGTAAAAGCTTGGCACCATTGACCTTGAAATTCATTGAAAGGCCGCAACAAATATGCAAACAAAATTTACCGAGATGGACACTGGCCCTGATACCTACCTTCTGTGGATTGTTTGAATATCGTTTGTATTACAGCTGTTGCGCAAGTTCCGATGTCATTCGCAGGGATACGTGTTGTGATATTGCTCGATCATATAGTGGGTTAGGAGACCCCCAAGAGGCCCGTCGCACGGCGTAGGACGTCTGCGTACGCAGACGCGGCAAAGGACGAGTCGCAGCGCATACTGTAGCGTTTAGTCGTCAAGAAAATAGAATGCATCACAGTACGTACCACACCACTCACTTCAGGGCGTCAGCTCAAGAATTCGATATCTGCTTATACACACCGCTTTTTATTGTTTTTTGCGCTATTGTTGGGTTACCAAACAATTACCGTAACCGTTACCAAACAATTTCAGTTCACTGATAGTCTCTTGAGTCAAAGTCAGGTGAGCTCCTCTTTATTTATTTGTTTCGATACACTCAAAGGTGTGCACAACTACGGAAAGAGTACACTGAAAAACACTTCAACGATAAAAATCCTCTTGCAACACAGTTCCGCTAACGAATTAGGATGCAAGTGGAAAATTCAAAACCTCCGCACTAATGAAGTTCCTGAGCGGCGGGTATATCAAATATGCGCTTGAAGGCTTTGATGTTTGCATGGTCCAGCAGTTATTCTTTATTAACTTTGACCTGTTCGCGTTGGTTACCTGCTGTATAACACTTGCAGTTCGCTTTGTGGAAGGTTCACAAAAACTCGTAGCGCCCTTGCCCGCTAAGCGAGAGTTTGCGGTTTCGAATCTCTTATTTGGCGGAAGTTTTGTCCATGACTCAGTACCCTGTGAAACATTGTTTCCAGTTTTTCGCTCTATAATGCAAGAATATGAGACCCACTCTGTAATTCAATGCAATTTGAATTGAGCCCTTGAGGAGAACCTAATGCATTCTAGATTTTATCGTCGACTTAACACTCACTGGAAAAGAGTGCCTCATTAACTGAACCCCTAAGGCTTTCTTACAATGTGAAATGTTGAGTGCAAATAACTATCTGTCCGTGGCTGTAGTGAGCTGGAGCCAATCACGAACAAGTGAAGTGAAAGCATCATATAGAAGTAAACGTATAGTTCCTGAAAAGGCTCCAATGTGAAATATATTAAATATGACAAAATGCTGCTATCTCTGAGCTTCATTTGATTCTGGATCGTAGATTGAATGTTCTTGAAGCTCTTCCACTCTTACACTTTATTGGCAAGCTTTCGGCAATAATGCCATCATCAGACCAATCTTAAAATTACAATACTTGCGACTGATCAACTGTTCTTATACAATTAAACACGATACATCGACATACCAGGATAAGGGAGTACGGAGGGGACCTATGAGGGTCGGGAACGAGTGAAAAAATGAGACATCATCCCCGAGGGAAGGACTTCATTGATTACGTAAGAAGTCTCAAAAGGTCACGTAACTCTTCCTTTTTGTTAATTTCTGGCCTGATTCGATGTATTTCCCGCGCTTCCATGATCTTTCTTTCCAGTGGCCGTACCAAATGTCTATGCAGAACGCTCACATTGAAAGATGGAGCGTCCTCATTCTCATGTCTCAACGTACGGTGTCTGGAGAAGCTGCTATGAGGATAAGCGGCGGGATTGGCCAACGCTCTCCTATGCTCGTCCAGTCGAATCTTCAAAGGTCTTGCCGTTTCCCCCACGTATTTTTCTCCACATCCTCTGCACTGAACAAGATAAACGGTGCCTTGGAGTTCACAGATCTTCTCTGATGTGCAGTATCGACAAGATTGTTCGTGGCACCGATTTTCATAAATTCGGGATGATGTGAAGAGATCTTTCAGGGTAGGAGGAGGACGGAAGACAAGTCGGATGGGAAGTTGGGAGTTCTTCACAACGCGGTTCACCTCACGTGCCATTTTGTCGTGGACAAAAGGCATCATGAGGGTTATTCCGTCTGCTGATCTATGTGGAACCCAGGTCTTGAAAGTTCCTTCGAAGTATCCATTACTTTCAAGAATGCTTTCAACTTTGGTGTTTACAATTGGGTCCCTTCGTGTCCCTAGCTTCTCCTTCGTCCTTAGAAGATTCCGCACGACGTTCGCCTTCATATAGATCGGATGGGCACTTCTAGAGTGCAACAAGATATTGGACGAGGCAGCTTTCTATACCATAGGTGTTCCTTGTAGCCTTCACGTATTCTCACTTGCGTATTGAGAAATGGCAAAAAACCATCCCTCCCTGGATCTTCTCTTGTGAAGGTGATGTTCATATCGTGGGTGTTCAGTCTTTCTAACGTTTCCACAAGATCATCTTCCGTTGTTCCCAATAACAAAGACGTCATCAATATAACGCTTGTAGAACAAAATTCCACTTGTTAATGAAGACTTCTCTATGTGGTCCAGAAAGATGACTGCTAACACCGGTGCTATGCGATTACCCATGGCTAGGCCTCGTTTTTGCTTGTAAAACTTGTTGTTGAAGCAAAAAATGTTGCATTCTAGTGCCGCTTCAATGAGGTCCTTTATTTCGTTTGCGGAGAATCCCATCGTGGGAACGCGACCACGATTTTCTTCCAGAAGGGATAAAACAGCTCGCACTGCGTCCGCATTATTCACATTGGTGTATAAGGATACCACATCGAAGCTCGCGTAGAAGGCTTGTGTCGGCACTGGACATTGGTGAAGCGCCGAAATGAATTCGTCGACATTGACAATGTGCGCTCCCACATACCGCAACAGTGGCGAAAGTAGTTGAAACTAGAAGCCAGCTCAACCTATCTGCCGGACCACCACAAGATGCGATAATTTGGGGTTACGGCACTGGCAGAGAAGATTTTATGGCTAAGCGCGGGAAATACATCGAATCAGGCCAGAAATTAACAAAAAGGAAGAGTAACGTGACCTTTTGAGACTTCTTACGTGATCAATGAAGTCCTTCCCTCGGGGATGATGTCTCATTTTTTCACTCGTTCCCGACCCTCATAGGTCTCCTCGTACTCCCTTATCGCTGGTATGTCGATGTATCGTGTTTATTGTATAAGAACAGTTGATCAGTCGCAAGTATTGTAATTTTAAGATTGGTCTGATGATGGCATTATTGCCGAAAGCTTGCCAATAAAGTGTAAGAGTGGAAGAGCTTCAAGAATTCAATCTACGATCCAGAATATATTAAATATAAATGCGGAATTGTCTATAAACACCAACTTCTAACCTAAGGTCTCAGTCATTTCTTTTAACAGTTTCTGTGAGAAAGCCAGTCGGCCGATGTCCTAAAATTACAAATCGACCTCATGTTTTCCTATTATTTTTCACCCCGTTTCACGAAACGTTTTATTGTGCTAACTTCTTAATTCTCGAGGAGGCAAACTGCTAAAAACTTCTCACTTCGAAAAAGGTCAGGTGGTCTCGAAACTGTTGAAGCAACGGCGCGAGATTTTGAACAAATTCACATCGACCTCAGGATCTTCTCATGGGATTTCGCATGATATGGAGCTGGGAGAACTCCAAGGATTTCATCTTGCTTTTGATAGAAAGAAAGTTCTCACGTCCTCAAGGTCCTCAAGTTGTCACGAGAAAAACACCCACTTCTACCAGAACCGTGTCCTGACGTCGAATCTTCTTCGAAACTTAGCTGGCTCATCAATGTTTCTTGAGCGTGAAAGAATCTTATGCTCATCCTTGAGTGGAAAATGTGGAGGAGCCGACTGAACTACGGTCCGCTTTTGCCAGCGATGCATTAGTGTTTGTGTGTCTTCCTCTTCAACTTTTTCCTTCTCCTGGTTGTGCTTCGGGGAGAGAAAAGCCAAAGAAAAGCATGAAAAGAAAAACAGTGAAATGTGACAGTGACAACACACAATGAAATGGCAGGTTTAGCTCATAATTAGGAAGGGGAAGGTTGACTGAAGCAACCTCTAGCAGGATTAGAAAAACCATGCTGTTTCAGCGGCAATGCAAGCGTTTGAATTTGGTGGTGGCAATTGCCACCGCCAGGGCCGAAAGGGTTAACACATTGTCACGTTACTAAACTTTTTCTGAAACATTGAAATTTGTAAGATTTTGGGCTGTTCTTAGGTGTAGCTATAGTTATGAGAGGAAGTGTATGTACATGTCGGTAATCTGTTGGTCCCCACTCAAAACGAAGGCTTGTGGTAGCGAATAATGTTAGCATCCTCAATATTACGTAATCACCCACTACACACTCTTATTCATAACACATGGTAATGCACTGGCAATTGGAGGAAGGGGACGGAAAATGAAGTGTAGGGAAGGAAAAAGAGAACAAGCTAAAGGTGCAAATCGTTGTTGAGATCCAACTTCGGATAAGGTGTTATGATTACGACAGGACCTTCTAGTATACAGGAAACGCATTCGCTCTCTGAAGTGTTGACCCACCAAATGCACGAAAGCACAGCTAAATGCCTAACCTTACGCAGAGGAGGGGAGGCTGCAGCTGTCGCCGGCGGAGGAGCTGGTTCGAACAAATTCGATGCACTCTAGTGAGCCAATTTTGAAATCGAAGGAGTGTCGACTATCTGTGAAAAGCTCCACATGTTCGGGCACTAGCTTTAATTTTTTGTTGTAAGAGTTTTTTTTATTCAAAATCAATAACTTGAAGGTGCTCACCATCCAGTCCTGGCTGCCGATGTGCTCTTTATTCGCCGCCATCTCTTCCGTACTTTTTGTATTGGATATCTTCTATCATCCAATGCAAGAATATGTTTTCACTTTTCTAGTTGGACCTATTTGTGCATTAAATGCTTTTGTTTCGCTTTATTTCATCAGTCCTTATCGTACCTGGATAACAAGCACATTCTTGCGATCAAATAAGGTTTTGTTGCCTATACTTTCGCCTCCCACCATCACTGCAACCCACAACATTGGCCTAGTAGGGCCAATGAGAGCAATGTAGTGACTCTATCATTTTATATCTCTTTGTTTGTATTTATTGATTGAATTTTGAACTGTCCATCACATTGGAAAACGATGCAGTGACACGATAAGCAGAAGGAGTCAGGAGAGCGTCGAAGTTTCTTCTCCCACATCTGACGCACTCAGTCTGGGGTCTGAACTTTTATCTGTACAAACATCAAAAATTCACTCGGTAGAAGGTGGTGAAAGGGTCGTACGTGAGTACATGTCGATCGCCGATATTTATGTAGATGTGTCTGTGTTTTGAATTATGTGTAGCTTGTCATGTAAAACCGTTTAGTTTTCATGGTCTTATGAGCACTGTTTATTTAGAATCGAAAGATGTTTTAAACACTACTTTAGTGAATCCCTGATGTAAATTATGCTTAGATGGTTTTCAAAGAATTCATTTGTTCTCCGATTGAAACGAAACCTGCTCATGTCTTTGCTGTTGGACGCTTTTATAATGAACGATCTATGAGGTCACCTTATCCCCACTTGCTATCGCCTTCAAGCTATGATACTGTACAATTCCGGCCCTGCTGATGACGAGCCATCACTCGCCTCACCCGTGCTGGCTTTGCTATTCACACTATGAAGTGATAGTTATCCAAATCATAACAAGCTATTTTTCGCATCGTATATACATCCATCAATACTGATACTGCGCAGATTTGACATTGATGTAGCCGCTTGCGACCCGATGTACGCGATAGGCTTCGTATGAATACCCTAATTTCCGGTAGATAAGCCCGCGCCGATATCACGTAAAAACACCTCCGCTGGTGCAGTGCACTTGCGTACATCTAGAGACAACCGTAACTTGCCCATAGGGGTAATTCGATATGCTGATTACGAAAACGACATTCATTTTTAGCGGTGGCGCCATCTGGCGCCAGTTGGCGTCACCTTGTCACGACCCTTGTTTTCGCCAAAATCGGTGTAAACTTCGTGTAGTAAAACTTCTAGAGGTTATTTGGACCCTGATTACGAATATGACATTCGTTTTTGGAATTAACGTTGTTCAACGCACATATTTCTCGGTTGGAGAGCGCAGACGAGCAGAAAATAGGCGCCAAATAGCGCCAGCGCCGAGAATGAATGTCATATTCGTAATCAGGACACCAAATAACCCCTATGTGAAGTTTACACCAAATTTGGTGAAAACAGGTGTCGTGACAAGGTGACGCCAACTGGCGCCAGATGGCGCCACCGCTAAAAATGAAAGTCATTTTCGTAATCAGGGCATCGAATTACCTCTATAGGCAAATTTACGGTAGTTTCTAAGGTGTACAAAATTACACTGCACGAGCGGAGGTGTTTTTACGTGAATATCGGCGCGGGCTTATCTACCGGAAATTAGGGTATTTGGGTTATCAACCCTTCTTTGCAATTGTCACCCATCACACTAGCCGCCGAAACTCCTGTTAGTTTAGTGAATGGGTAACTTGATGTCAGTGACATTGGAACAGACACATCCAATGCTTATCATGTCTGCAAAAACAGTTATCACCTCAACGTATGGCAAAACATCCAGATGCCGTCCACAATTCTACTTCTCTCTTAAAAGTTAGTGTGAGTTTGAGCAGGATTGAAGAGTTCACAAGTTTTGGAACCCCTTTTAAACTGAAGCATATTTAACTATCCCATGGACCACAACGTTTATACTTATATCAATATCCGATCTGTAAAATAGATACAGAAATCTTCGGACTTCGCAAAACTTGGGTGCGTCTGCGAGAAAAAATAATGGAATGGGTGTGTCTATTACACAGTGGCCTGCAAAGCGTAGGCTATACAGGGTGTTCCAAAATTATGGGCACAGAAATTTGTTCAGTTCAGCAGAAGAACTCGAATATTTTCACTTCATTTGTCGACGATCACTTCTGCAGGAAGGTCCTCTTGTAATTGACGTCAGCGATGGGTGGAAATCCTACGACCTTTAGGATGGCGGAAGGTCTTTCAGTGCGACCTGCGACCATTCGCATGCACGAGGCAGGTCCCCCAACAAAGGACAACGCAAATATTTTGAAGTTTCCACAAGGGCTACGCGAAAGATTATCAGACGATACTAGGAAACAATGCCTATCATGCATAGGCCTGCGAGAGGGAGAAAGACCGGCCAATCTGCCGCAAGGGTGACTGAAACGTTCCGATCTCGAATTGAGCGCAAATTGACCGCAACTGACGACGCTGCTTTGGAAGAATCCCATAGGAGCTTGACTAAACGAAGTCGCTGGCAGGGCAGGTGGTCAGTGAAGAACTTCATGGTCGTTACTATCATGTGCAGGAGTGCCATCTCATCTCCGATACCAACAAGTGTCAGAGGGGTAAAAATGCAGAAGGTTGTTCACCTGCTCCAGTGGAGGCCCGCATCTCTTTTCTTTTCTTTTGAAGGAAAATTCCCCACAGCTGAGCGGATCCGCAATAGCCAGAACGATTGCTTGCCAGAAAAGCCTAGAGTGCTACTCCACGAGGAAAGATTGTTTGCAGATTATCGAACTCGGCCCCAGTTTTGGTTTAAAGGAACACCACGTCCAGTGGTGAGAGACCGTTAGTTCGTTGATTTCGGTATAAATATCAACAAACCCGGACACCTGAGGTAAGTTTAGTTAAGCTTTCAGATTCCCCCCATGGAAATAACCGAGACGCCTCTAGCT
>MU873838.1:3241-13394 GCA_036418205.1 Ostertagia ostertagi | reverse complement strand
GAACTGGCATCAACTCTGAGGAATCAGATTTCATCATGGAACTGCCTCCGATCCCTGCAAGGAGAACTGTAGGTCTTTTCCAGCGGAGCTATTCAGCTCCACTCGAAAGAAGAACGCAGGCATGTTTGTTTTTCTTCTCAGTCCATTTTGGTTTATGCGCTTGTGGAATAGGAATTTATTTGGTATGTGTACCAGGGCTCATTTTCAAATCTAAAATCCAACCAAAGACAGCTGACATTGCCTTGAAAATTGCTCGAAAAAATAGCGTAAATTAATACTTGAAATTAATAGTTTATACGATTGACATGCGTCTCATGTGTCAATTTTATGAAATTTTCGGTTTAATTCTCACATTATCTGCCTTGTTCACCTTATGAATAGATAAATAAATGAATCTCATGACATACCTAAAAAAAGGATGAGCTCAGGGAAATTGCGTTAATTGCAATGTTGGTTAATTGGTCGGCCTATTCCGATTTCATAGAAGATTCCCAAGATTTTCTTATATGAACTGCTGCGTTATCTATTGTTCTGCATGAAGCACTATGGTTTTTCTTTCGACGAGGTCATATCCTTGTTATGGAGATGTTATCCAAGAAGATATATTCACTACCATCGGCTAACTTTTTAGCAACCAATGACACATTCAGATTCTGATGGTTTATGGGTCCGTTTTGTACACTTGAGTTTGCTCTTAATGTTGACTTTTTCAGCCATCGGCGGTGCCATGCTCTGGCCTTCCTATTCAGCCATCCGTATTGGACTCTTCTTGTGCGGTTGTTCGCAATCCATCTACGTTGTCCAATAGACCTCATTCGACTACTGTGATCAATAAGTGAGGATTTTTGTCATTCTTCTTATGGTTAAGGTAGGTTGTAAGAAACCCTGCAAGGCCTGCATGTTCCGCTCTGTGGGTATTGGACACTTCGCAGTTCTCTCTGGTGTTTTGAGCTACTTTATGTTTGTATCTTACTGTAATGAACGCTTTTGATGTTTCGAATGGGTCATTCGATTTGAGGCCCACGATTTTTTTTAATGTAAGAGCAACCTATTCCAAGTTTATGGTTAGTACTGAAAAGGGAACTCGATATAAGTGTCTCTTTTCCCGTTTAAAATTTGAATAATACCGTTTTATGGTCTTTCCGAATAAGTATTTGGGAAGAAAAACGTATAAGGTATTCGGTAAATTTCCGTAAGGGTAATATTTTTCTTAAATGCCCAGACATCTGCAACCGTTTGAATACCATCTTCAAGACACTCCACACGCAAAACCATCGTCAATGTCTATTGTTGTGACTGTAAGATAGAATCGACTGCATTTTGAAGCAGGGCCCAGCTTACGACGGCGAATGTTTCTATCGGAGCAATGACATCACCATCCTTTCGAATTGAAATAGCTGAAAGTTTCAGTCGACGCCTTGTACATACACCTTCACGCGCCGATCCAATGGCCCATTCGTCTATTGAATGTAGCACAACGACCACACAGCCGGCCACAAATTGTGTTGTGGAGGAACCGCGACCATCAAGGGAATCGATATTGGAGAAATTGATACGATTCTTCCGAAATCGTCCCAGTGTCGATTCTTTGAAAGAGAAGGGAATTTATAAGCGTGAGTTCATTTTGAATGCAACGAATTTGGCTATTCGTGTTCTATAGATTAAGGGTTTTCTTCAGATGAGCCTGTGTTTGGCAGCACGCTATCGGCGATATGCCAGCTGGAGAACAGCTTGGTGCCCAAATTTATTCGTGTGGTCACAGAATTGATTGAAAGCAGAGGAATGGAGGTTGATGGGCTATACAGGTTAGCGTGTCAATGTGGTGGATTTATATTATACTTTCTTGTTTTTAATTCAATTACAACTCGAGCACGGTGACGCCATTTGTGACGTTATACACGGGGACAGTAAGTAGCGCCCCAATTGCTTTGTCTGTTGGTATCAAGAAGGCACTCTATGGCTGACCAGGTCGGAACAATTTTGTCAAATCTTTGAAACAATTTTTCTATAAGGTAAGGTACCCTGGGGTTGGGGAGGATTGAACCCGGCCCCAGGCTACCTTACTTGACAAAAAAATTGTTTCAAAAATCCTAAATTAATTTGTTTTTAACGATATTGATGTGACTTTTGATGATGGTTTCCATTTATGTGCTGCTTGGACTTTGACCGATATACATAATTGATGTAGGCCTTATCAGCGACCTCCAGTTGGGAGACAGAAATGAAATGAGATTTTTCGTCCCAAACCCTTGTGGTGGAGGATTGAATCGACTCTTTTGGTCTAGATTCGAGAGGGTTGTGACACTATTTGCGCCATGTGTTATGGCAGAGCGGTTAGGGTGTGTGCCACTAGGGCACACTCCGAGGACTCGGATCCCTTTTAGAACGGAAGGCACCGGTTTTGCGCCGTTGCTATGTTATAGAATGTCCATCACTAGAGACCAGTACTTCCTGACTTCTTATTACGACATTCAATTTTGGCCGAGTTGACACGGTATAGTAGTAGTGAATGTGATAGTTGCCGCCACCCCTCCATTCACTATTACCGGTGCCACTCGTTCAATAGGCAAATCGAAGCAAGCTTCTTATTTGGCTCTTGGATTTTTATATATTTTTTTGTTATTTGAATGTGGATATATTTATTATGTCTTTTACACATGTCCTAGATTATATGAGATTAGGTTGCACCGTAAATTACTCTTTAATATTGCAGTCGTCATGGTCTGCAATATGCATTAAAACCAATATTGTAAAAAATGAAATAAAATTGTAAAATATTTTAGAGTGAGTGGAAATTTGTCGGCAGTGCAACGAATTCGTTGTCAAGTTGATCAAGGTCAGTATGACAACGGTCGTAAGATGTTTTCGAAACAGCGGTTCCAAGAGCAAAATTATCTTATTTCAGACAAGTACAATGCACTAGTAAATGAGGAAGATGTCCATGTGTTGACAGGCGCACTGAAGCTGTTTTTTCGTGAGCTCGCTGAGCCAGTGTTTCCACTCTCAATGACGAAAGATTATCTGAACGCCATTAGTGAGTTGTTTGATTGTAAAAGTTTGTTTTGTGATCTGTCGCTCTCAACTTATTGGTATGAGAGATGCCTGCTGGCTGAAATTGTTGAATTTCTTGTAGGAGGAAGGCTTGAGGCTTTTTTCCCGTGGGAAATGTCGTCTAGTTACCGTATCGATGTGGTGCTTAGAGTCATATTCAGCAGAAATCAGAGAAGTGTGGGAAATTTTTTAGGTGGAGAGAGGGGATCCAGGGAGAGGGGAGGTGGGAGAGAAGGGCTGGTCTAATGGTTAGCTAGGGTATGCTTCAATGACATCGTTGTTTTTTCGTGGATACGTTTGGAGGTGTCCATTCATTGTGGGAACAGTGAAGTAGAATTTTGGATATTTTTGTAGGGGTTAGTTTTTTCGCTCACGAGGTTTTGGAGTAGAAAATTTGTTACGGCGACGACTTGTTCATACTTTCACTATCGGTGAGATGTGTTAAAACAAGACTGGAATGTTCACCGTTCCTTCCCTCATTCAATTTCATTGCTCAGGAAAAATAGGCGTTCGAGTGACACTGCTATTCTGACTAGAGGTTTGATGCGTGGGGTATCCTAGAAGAATTCGTGCACAACACTTTAAATCTTTCGTTCCTCTCTTTATTGTCATTCATGATCGCTTTTCTAGAATTGCAAAATCCGAGGCAACGTTTCAAGCGATTCGACGAACTTCTTCGAATGCTGCCGGCAGAGAATAGGGAGACACTGAAAATGTTGCTTCGACATTTGCAGAGGTATGGTTCATTTATGGTCGTGCTGTGATATTTTGGTCCAACTTCTTGATTATTGTTTTTATTCATGAAGAGTGTAGAACTTGCCTCATCATGGACGTATTCCTTTAGGGTGGCTTCGCATTCAGACAAGAATCGAATGCAAGTGCACAATCTTGCGATAATGTTTGGTCCAACATTGTTTAACAGTGGTGATGAAAAAACACCGGCGAAGAAAAAGGATGCCGGAAGAAAGAAGAAAGATCACAAGAAGGTATCAGTTGTGCCTTTGATATGGCTTGTCTTGAAGTGATGTTTTGAATGGGGTAGTGGCAAGCGGTGCCGCAACCTGGTTTGGATATCAATTCCCGTTGGGCATTTAGGCCTTCTATCACTCCGGGCCCAATTAACCAGGTGGATGAAAGCACTGATAAAGCCTTGTACGTGGCGCATTCCGAAAATCTGACGGATTAGATAGGAATCACTCAGAACAGATTGCCGAAGTCCATGCGCGCTGTTTCGCTGGACGGTCCCGAATATTTTTAAGTGTCGCTCGCTAAAATGATGTATTGTTTGCAGCTGCCTTTCACGGATTGCTGATCTTGACATTCTTTATCACGTCCTAGTCTGATTTAGTAATTTAATTGTAGTGCTAGTCGTCTTGTTTTAGAAGCCTATTCACTGAACCGAGCTCACTTCATAAGCGCATAGAAATAGAAGGAAACTTATATGGATGGGCTAATGTTGCAGAGGTGTTGTTTGCTAGAGCAGAAAGCGACTTTTTCGCCTTTTGCAGCACGAAAGTTTTTTTTCGCTGCAGGAAACCTAGCTTCACTCGTGGTTAGATGTAGAGTTGGGGTTCTTGTAGCAGAGAAAGTTTAGCGCTGCGAGAAGCGAAAATCGCTTCCTTTCCTGACGGACCATACCCGATGTTGCAGCAGTGCCATTACATGTGCACGTAAATCATGTTTCTTTTACCTCTCACTGGTTCACTTGATCAAATCGTAGCCTGACGAAGCATATTATTAACAATCGAATGTCGAATGTGGTGCATCTTGCTTTGAGTTTCATCGGCGTTGACATCTAGAATTTTTTCCAGGACGGCGCAGCGCGTCTGGAAGTCTGCATTAAATGCTCTAGTTCTCTATACAAAGTTTAATCCTCTACAGAATTGGTCAGAAATTAATTTAATTTTGGATATTGTGGGAAATGAGCATAATTGAAAGGTTAGGAAGACAGTTCGTGCCAGCGCTTGACAGGAGCTAATGAGGCAGTAGCTAGAGGCGCAGATTGCCAAGGTGGGTGAGATCCATGGAATCAATTTCCGATGAGGGAAACTTGGCCAACAGCGCTGGTTATGTGACAGTGGGTGATCAAAAATTAAAACCTTTTCAATGGGTGGCGTAGCTTACCATATGCGCCATTTATTCTTTGGAAACTGCCGCGAGTCGCTATCCTTTTTCACGAAAGACTGTGTCACCAACTAATTTTAAACACTTCCAGGACGAAGCGCCTACAGTGCAATCAAATTCGCACTTGGCCTTCAATATGATCATGCAAGGGCAGATAGTGGAATATCTGCTCACCGAGCACAGCAAATTCGAAGCGTTGCAGGGTCCTGTGCAGACCCATCCACATTGATCGTTTTCACTCCGGCAGCTTTACCGGGTATTATATAGTTTATTCGCTCATGTTCAGAACTGTGTTATGACTGCGTCGCAGCTTATCTAATAGAATTGCTGGTAGGTGGTTTAGGAATGTTCTTCTGCAGTAATTACTTTAAATTTGCATCGTTTTTGTAATGTTCTTACCACCATGTCATTCATTCCTCTTCCTTTATCGCGAGATACATATTTAGTCTTTTCACTTTGGGCTTTGTCAGGTTATACATCTCTATTCGTACTTGTCAACCATTCCCACTACTTTAAGATGTTATCGTTGGTTTTTGATGGTGCAGTTGGCATTTTTTGCGATTCCTTTTGATGTCGTTGGCACTTCACTTTTCTTATGGGAGGGACGGGGGTTAAGTAGATGTAGTGTGGGTCCCAGCTTTATGTAATCAGCTATGGGCAAACTGATGAAAATTGTCATAAATGCCAAAGAACTCGATATGTATCATCTGATCCAAATGGTCTGCTTACTGAGTGATACCATAACTCGTTCGTATGCGTACGAGTTTTCCCTGCTTCACATTTGGACTCTTCTGATAGAGCAGTCGATTTGTTTACAGGTTTTGTGCTAGTTATCCGTTGTCTGTCGTGGCTAGATCTCGTTTGAGGTATGAACTTATTGATTTAAGTTTTCGGTGTTTTATTGTTCTTTTATTTCACGTGTTTCTCTTGGAATACTTACATGCATCTGGTAGCTATTAGTATTTTGATCATCGGAATTTTGTGAAACGATTTTCCTTGATATTGTCGTAGACAGGGGGATATTATGCCTGCTAGCGACAATGTCAAAGTCATTGCATCTCAGCCTGAACTGATGAATTGCAGTGTGCCTTAGGCCAGCGACCATAATTTCTTTGTTATTTTTTTCTGTTTGATACGTTTGTAAGGTGTACAGATGATAGACTATTATTGAATTGATTTATTGAGTGATTCATCATCCTCGTTTATTCTTCGTGCAATTTATTGTCGACGTGTCGAAATCTATCGATTTCAGTCGAGAATCACAAGCATGTCGTTGTAGTTTCTACGCTGAGAATGAAGTTTTATAAGTACATTTGTTGCAGTTCTGAGAGAAAAAGCGGTGGTAAATACTTAGGAAAGCCCGGATTGCTTTGAAGGATTCTGCGATAAGGTAGGAGGTCGAAGAAATATGCCTAATCCTGAAAGCAGGTAGACTTCCCAAGGGTCCTGGCCAAGTGCGTTTCGTAGCGAAAAGGATAGGCCCAGCAAGCTAGTAGGGCCATCACCGTGTCGGCCCGCCACCCCCTTACGCCTACAGGCTGGCTTAAGCACAAGAAAAGTGTGATGGCGCTCAAGAGACAAGACCGATGGGAGTAGCATCAGTGGAAATCAAAGGCAAGAGAAGAAGTATATTTTCTCAGGTTCTGAGTCTTTCTCATGGTTTTTCTTGATCCCTGCCTCACTGACCACCTCTACCTTGATTTGTAATGGGCTGCCCATTCATCGAACTCTGCCTTTAAGTCCCCCATGAGGGATGCGCGCAGTAAGCGAATCTATCGTAATAAAGGAAGGAGCATAGGTCGCTCAGAAACGTCCAACTCTTTATCGTTTAAGTGTATGACGGTTTTTTCGCATAGTAGTCTTTTGAAAGCGATCTGCTGGAGCTCGGGGCCCCACACTCGAACGATATGTCAAACTCTTGGATCTGGTTATACGAAGACACAAAGGTTGTCGGAAAGGATAAACACTCAAAGAGGTTTCAAATTCAGGTTCAAAGGCACATCCCTCGATGCCATTCGGCTCATTGGAATTTTGCCCTTTGAAGGTGGAGTGCTTCGAAAGGGAATGCACTGTAAAACATTACGGTGCAAACTTGCTGGGCAGAAGCCCTAAAGTTTGAGGATGAGAGACGTGGCCTCTCACTCAGGCTCTGCCCATCGGCTAACAGCAGTTAAAGGCAGAGACTGGGATCGAACTGAAGTATTATCGCACTATGGCCAAGGTGTGGAGATGTGAAGTGAACCGCCAGCAGTGGAAAAACGGAATGATACGATTGGCAAGCTCGAGAATAAAACTCTCCAGTCGCAGCAAAGCGAAATAGCACTGATTTGCGGGCGGGCTCAATGGTGCTGGCGAGCTAAATGCTTGCACTCTTGTTTAGCGCCTTGGTCTTGTCAACTCATCAAGGCGAATTTGTAACGTACCTTACACCCGCTTGGGTAGCCACCGCTGCACTTTCTCGGGGACAACCTCATTTTCGACCAGAAATCAGAACCTTGCCTTTAATTACATTACGGCGGGAAGTAAAGAGGAAACCTTGGAAGGAGAGGAAACCAGATCGCGCGTATGCTCGTACACTTGAAGCCATGCGTGAAATTAGAGCGCCATTTTTTGGAAGAATTTTTTGTGCTGCTTTCGTCGCTGAAGTTGTAACTATTACGTATCTACCGCCCTTCCATGTTGAATTTAAAGGAGGATTTTACGATTAGAATGGAGGTCGAGGAAGAAGTAATTCACCTAGTTGAGTAACCCACGGACCTCCTGAGGGTGCGAACTGATGCGCAATTCGCATCGAAAAATTTGACCTCGGCGACCTATTATGCCTCAAAGTTGGCGGGTCTGGCGATCTCCGCCCACCGACCAGCTGATCACTCGCCGCAGATCTATACGTGGATTGATTAGATAGCAGAGAGAGCGTAGATGTTGAAGAGGGCACAGCGATGAGAGTCGCATCAATGCTCAAATCAACGGGCAAGGAAGGGGTCCCATTTCTCGGGTTCTGGGCCGTTTCTCATGGTTTCTTCACCATCCTGCTGAGTTAATTTGAAATGGGTTGCCTCCCAGCGTAAATTCGTCCTTACGACTTGAATCCCATAAGTGTCGTTCAGGCTTGATCACGCCACTATGCTCCAGGTTCCGCTTTCCGTCCGCCCTACGGAGGAAATGTCGCGCTTTTGGTGGGTGTGCTCTTATGATTACGTGACTACTTGAACTCTCCCCTATGTTCTCTGCCGAAAAGGCCAGAGCACAGACGATTAGAGAACGGTGCCTGGCTCGGCTTCAAATCCCAACCAAGAAGGTGAGAGCTCTAGGACTAAGCCTTGAAGGGAGGAGGGACTCCGTAGTGGATGAGCCAATTATATTGTGGCAAAGTTTGAATACATAAGATCACAGTAATCATAAAGCGCTGGTTAAGCGAGAGAGCGCAGGCGAGAGCGTCAAATCGGGCGGTTTAAAGGGCTGAGTTCAAGTTGTCCGTAGACCGTAAAAGCGTCATTATGGCGCCGATTCGTCATTTGAAGCGCACAGGCCGTAATTACCACGTCCTGCTGTGGCCGGACAACTCGTCCGCGCAACACATTCTGTTCCGTTCATCTTGCCTTGGCATCAGGCCAACGAAGCTACCCACTCTTTTTTTAGATCTTTGGGACTCAGCGAGATTTTTGAGGGCCAAATTATCACATCGATCAATTGCTGAAGTCTAGCAGCTGTGTGATACGGACGAGTTGTCCTGGATACTGTGCGCTCTAATGCCAATGGGATCGCGCCATATGACCGCCTCCCCTTTTGGTTTTGGCCGAATTAAAGTGAAAACAAAATGCTTCACCATGATTACGTGATCCGCTTACAATAACATCTTTGATATGATCAGTTCGTAATGTAGTACAATCGGCGGTATAAATACCGTTCATTGTTCGGTGGTATTCACTCTGCTGTTGCTACTGACGTTACTAGGTGAGCTAGCTGTTTGCTCCCCAGGATAGCCTCCAGTGATCGACAGTGTTTCAGTTGAACACGATGCAGGCTGGTGCCAAGGCACCCTCGAGTTCCAAGGGTCCAGCATCTGCTCCAAATCAGAAGGGTAAAGACGCGGCGGAGACGACGGCTAAAGGCCAGGCCAATGAGAAGAAAGAGTCCAAAGATTCCAAGGAGTCTAAGGACAGCAAGGAATCATCAAAAGAAGCTGATAAAAAGAATAATGACAGATCAAAGGAGGACAAAGCCAAACCTGCACCACAGAAACCCGGCGATACTAGAGAGGTACAGTTTGGTGTGGAGGCTGCAAAAAGTGTACTCATCGAACCAACATGATATTCTTTAGGAGTTGAGTAGTATACAGTCAACCGATGGGAAGAAACCTACCATTGCATCTGGCCCTCCTGGCGCTCCTGGCCCCAATGGCGGTGCGATTATACCTGATCCTGCTGGGACGTCACCTGCTGAGCAAGCGGTATGTTAGATGTTTACGTTCAGGTGAACCGTGGGTATACAAAAGTAGAAGCCCAGCTCCTAGCCCAGCCTAACCCAGCGGATTGCGCTGTCGAAGTCAGGGAGAAGTTTGGATCACCGCAAATCCTGTTCGATCAGTTAAAAATGGGAATGCTCTCAATCACTAGTGTGAAGTTATCACTATATTCTCAATTCGAGTTCTGTACAAATTGTGAATATCGATTTTGATACGATGTTGGCTATGCATTGAACTGCGAAAGTCTACGGGGTCGCCTTAAGAAGTTCTTAGTTTGGGTGATTGTGCAGTCCGAGGGGAGAGCGTACTAAGGGATCGGGCGCTCACATCCTTGGGAGGGAAACAACATTCAAAACAGGGCCAAAAACCGCTGGTAGATGACATTGGGACTAAGCCTAAGAGAGAGAGAGGAGAAGGCTAGGGGGAACAAAAATTGCTGACATGCTCTCCCAGAATCCCCTCCATCCCTAAGCTTAGTCCCAGGTACTGCGAGTGGGTCATTCACTTGAATGC
>MU873835.1:0-11824 GCA_036418205.1 Ostertagia ostertagi | reverse complement strand
ATGCAAACGTAATAAATAAACAAATAAATAAAATAAATTTGTTTACTGAAAAAAATTAACAAATTACAACGAGAAACCATTACACGATAATTTGTTGATTTCTTATCTCACAAAACAACTTGGTAAAAACAGTAACTAATAAACAGTAGACTGACGTAATATTTATGGCAACACTGAGCGATGGTGGAAGAACGAGCGCGAAAGGACGGAGAACCGCTACTGACTACTACTATTTTTTCATCAAATTACGGCCGAACGACGATTTCGCGAAGACCTCAATAAAGGGCAAAATGCAGTGTACAGGTATGACAGTCAAACACGTCGAGCAATTCATTCAATGACGTTTGCATTTAAGACTGGCTACAGTTTCGAGTGCAGAAGAAAATCACAACTGTAGTATGAGTGTGAAGAAAAAAGTCTGGAGTAGGGAGGTAACGGCAAGTGGAGCGAATGTGGGAAATATTCACATCGACCGAAGTGACCCAGTTTTTCGGCGGTAACTTTTGGTGGGGGATCAAAGCGTAAGCGGAATGATCCATGCACTCCGGAGGTTTCCTCCAGTGCCAAAATTGGTTTCCGGTAGATGGAGCAACTGTTGCACGGCGTGTCCCCCTAAAGCAACAGTTACAGCAAGGCTTTTACCTTCGACACTAATGGTGTGGAACGATGCGCTAGCCCTAGTCAAGAACATAAGAAGTGTGACTGAACAAAAAACTCACCTTGGAAAGCCGCTAGAAAGGGAGCTGAACAGCTTCGAAGTGGGCGTGGTTATGCAGTCTCCTCGGGCCTTTTACCTTACCACTTCGAAGCCGTTCAGCTCCCTTTCTAGCGGCTTTCCAAGGTGTTTTTGTTCAGTCACACTTCTTATGTTCTTGACTAGGGCTAGCGCATCGTTCCACACCATTAGTGTCAAAGGTGAAACCCTGCTGGGAATGTTGCTTCAAAGACAAGCGTCGGGATCAAAGGAATCCTTCGCGGAAAATTCTTGCATTCTTTCTTGACATGAATGTGTCAGTTGTGATCACTGGAAACAGCACACAAAGTTTCACGCATGAAGATTCGGTTTCCGAAGAACAAACGTACAAAAACTACACTCTATGGACATCGAAGGTAATTCGGGCGGAGCCAAAGGCGAGGCATGGAAAGAAGTTGGCCTTTGGCCGGCTACGTATCAGGCGACGCAATGAAAGAATCGGGTTAAAGCGCGCGATTTCGGAGAGTAGAAGTGTAAGATGTGAATGCAATAAAGCAGAAGGCCAGGAGTTTCTAGTGAAGGCACTCCAAGAACCAAGTGGAAGCATCCCCGTCGCCAGCATTTGTGAAAGACGTCCGTGGGCATTTGAACGCGTAGCAGCCCTTTCGATTTTTCGAATTTTTTACCAAAACAAAAGCAATATTTCTGTTCTTTTCATTCTTATCGTGGATAATGAGTCTCAAGCCAGTGATTTATGGCTGAAATAGAATCATGATTTTTCCGTGAAGGATTTTTTCAATTCAAGTAGTTATGTGGAATCAGCTCTTCACTACATTCAGTATTTGCTGGTAGTTACTGTAGGAGTCTGAAAAAAGAATCGAAAAGCCAAAGGGAAATCGCACAGTTCACGCCCGATATTAAAGCACCTTTTCTATTTGTGTAGCTTTACCGTTTGGGATTATTGGAGAATGAGGGGCGTTTATTGGTTAACCACCCTTTTTTTCACGAGAGTTTACCTCTAGTTTTACCAAAACCAACGACATTGAACCGCGATGGAACCGTGTCGCAGCTGCGCCCGCGCTTTTCAAGTAGCGTCACGTAGCAACCAACAGCGCAAGGTAGGGCTTGCGCGCGAAGTAGTGGACTGCGGGTCGAGCGAGCTTCCAACGACTTTTGTCTCACTTTCAAGTCGCAAAAGGGGCTCGACGTCGACTCTGCCTACTACGCTCGGGTACGGAACAGGTGGCGGTAGCGGTAGTACATAATCCGTAAGCATGCCTTAAATCGGTAATGAAAGTAGGTAACTGTCCGGGTGTTCTGTAATAATGTGGCAAGCGTGAAGATCTCTCTCTAGTTGATCTAAGGGTGGGTCCACGAGATGACAGGTGTAAATAACGCGAAAAAGGAAAAGTTTTGTTGGAAAAGGAGATCAGGAACTTCAGGAAACGTAACATCCACCCTCAAATGTTTGATGCATATAGGGCCGTTAGTGAGGGTAGCTTAGAAATAGGAGAAGATATAAGGAGAGAGGAAGGAGAAAAAAGACTGGAACAAAGGGTACCATCCATGTATTCCAGCGTCACTCCGCCTCTGCTTCAGTAATTAAGATTGACTGAGAAGATGAGTGAGAGAGAACTTGTCCCTGAATCTTTTAGGAGCCCTTTTTACCAATGGGAATATTTCATCGTAAAAGTGCAGACACACTTTTCTGGACAAATCATGACTGTGTTCTATGACCTTGGCCTTTTTACAAAGCAAATTCATTGCGACTTTGTCTCAAGGTCTTTGCGATAGTACGCTGAAGGCAAGTTCATGCTTACTTGATTGATGACCTCCTTCCATAATCATCATCCGCGCAATCTATTGCAATAGAGAGCGGGAAGCTTGATCAGACCTTTCCTGAAATGCACTACACTATTTTCCTTCAATAGTAATCGTACTTGAAGCCATAATTGGTATTGGGTCCAGAGGCCTATCTCGTCTAATTCATTTAATCACGCCTAAAATGGTATGATCAAAAGGAGTGCCCGTGTGGTGAATCGTGTCTTCAGATCCATTCTACTGCTTCAGCTCCTTTCTCTGAACAGTTGCAGGCCGAATTGTAACTAACCACTCAAAACCACGAATCGAGATTAAGCCTCAACAGCCATTTTCTTCTGAAGGAACGAAGAGGAAACTCCAAGCGTAAAAAGGCGCGACACTGTCGTGACGCAAAACAGCGAAGCAATGGACCTTCCTTCGTGTGCTGCGCGCTGCCATCCTTATCAATCGCGGCATATGTGGCTTTTGTACCCTCCCGTACTACGCACCATCTCGCATTTTTGCTATGCTCCGAACGCTATGTCTCTTCACCGTACAACTGCACTGCCTCACCCAGGTAAATCTCGTGTTTGCTATTTGGATTTTTGCTTTTTCTTCTCATTGACGCTCCTAATTGCCTAATTGCCTCATTTTCAAACAAGTCAACACCATCTCGATCCCTACTCGTGTCTTTAATACGATGAAGCCCATAACGTCAGCAAGCCATCTGAAGTACTGGCCAAGAGTTTTTATTTTGTCAGACGAGTTTGGTACTAACTGACCGACGCTGGAGGGGTGCAAAAATTGTTAATTGTCCTAGACGAGATCCGGCTCAGACTTTCACACCTGCGCTGTATACGGTGCCACCGCTACAACATCTCTGCCGATTGCTTCAGCAAAAGCGATTAATTAGGAGCCGAAGTTTCACGTTTTTGCGACAGTCATGGAGATTGTTCGCTTTCAATTACATAACAGTAGCGCACGTTCCGTAAATAACCGTTCATTTGCAGACGTTTGATACAAATGAGGATTGGCAATGAGCCAATAATATATTACAAACATTGCTAGAATTTACTAGCCTAAGCAGGAACCGAGCATGGAAAAGGGGACTGTCCGCAATTCACTTGCCACTCACTTCTCGTGAGTTAGCACCGTCTTCCCACTGAAAATGTCCAAGTAAGAACCCTCGCGTAGATCACGCCTATACCAAATTGAATGCGAGTTACACAAGGAAGCGAAGCTCTTGTACTAGTTTCTGTACTGCAACTCTCTCACGGGAAAAGGTCTATCCTTCAACTGATGAAGAGAACGAAGCTCGCATCGGGCGATGCAGCTTCTGAAACATGCAGGAGGGCCCATAAAGGGCACACTTCGCTCATGACGCACTCCTGCAAGCTTTACGTCTTCAGAATATGGCGCTGTCTTCCATAACCGTCGAGCTCAAAGGGGGCTACCGTAATTGTTTCAGCTTCGAGCAGCTGCATACTTTTCAATCATTTTATAGGTGGGTGAATTTCTAGAGAGGGTAGTTGTGAATATGCACGACCTGTTCCAGCCTCCGTTTCAGATAGTGCCGTAATGGCACACAATTTGTTAAGGACTTCGTTGAGCTTGAACAGTGCACTATCTTCCTACAGCCAATTCTTCTGATGTCGACAGTGTAAGAGATTATAACAAACTCAAAATAGAAAGGAAAGGTTTTTGGCTTGTTTTTGTTTGTTAACTGCTGTTTTTGGCCGCAGTTCGCCTTGCGAATGTTTCACAAGAATGCTGGGTTGTGAACAAAACTTTCGCCCCAGGCGGGACTAGAACCCGCACCTCTCGCTTTCCGGGCAAGTGCGCTACCAGTTACGCTACCGGGGCACCATTTCATCCAACTCAGCTTCTCATGGTATACTTACCATGAGAAGCTGAGCTGGGTTTAAAGGAATGTATTTTTCAATTTTCAGAAGGAATCATTTGGTTTGAGATGAGCAAAATGTTATTAGGTCGGTCCTAAAAGTAGAAGTAAAAGCCTTTATTGAACCGTCTGGTGAAGTTTGTCACCCAGTCGTCCACTACGGCATCGAGCCTCCCTTCTCGAGATTTTCGCAAGAGACGGATCTGCTTACATCCCGTGAGCAGGATGAAACTCCAGAATAACTTATCAGCTCTACCAGAACAAGGGTCGACAGGAGATGGGTTAGATTTGTGGCCATGAGAGAGAATTTCAGATACCTAATTTACCGCGGCCCCATCCAGGGGGGGCTTTTTCAACCTACCGTTGTTCTTTTCGTCGAGATTGGTTACGACCCCCCCTTTTCTGAGCGATTTGCCATGACTCCTATATGTAATATTTGTGTTAGACAATTCGCACCAGACCTTTCCAAGAATTGCAATTAACTACCAAAACCGAACAGCTCGTTCCGGAGAGTGCACTGTTAAGTATCTGCTAGCATATCGAATACCAGTTGGCGCCGCACGCATTGCGCGCACAGCACAGTTCTGCGGCGATATAGGATGGTGCGGCGTAAATTTTCGAATTTGGCCCAATACACTTCGAATATTTGACTTTCAAGCTGAATTCTATCCGATTGCCCCATGCTTCATCCACCGATGGCTTTTGACCTTCCCTCCTTCCTCCACCAATTGTCCGTTTTTCCCGGCCTCGGATTGCTTCCGGACCGACTATGAACTTCGTGGTAAACTCCGCCTATTTCCTTGCATATCCAACCTTTCTTTTTCTTCCTCGCCGGCCTCTTCCCACATTTTTTACCCAATCTCTGAACTATCTCTGAGCCGATTTATAATTTTGGCGGCGAATCCTGCTTTTTTGGTGTATCCTCCGCACACCATTAGAAATTCACTTCCTTTCCTTCGCACACTTCATCCGCTCTCCAGATTTCTGGAACTGGTTATGAACTTCCGTCGCAAACTCCTCTCTCTTTGGGCATGCTCTGTCCACCGATGACAGTTGGGCTCCACTCTTTCATCCACCCTCTATCCGCCTTCTCCCGGCCTCCAGGACTTTTGGAACCGAGTTATGAATTTCCGTCGCAAACTCCGCCCACTTTGGTCATGCCCCGCCCACCAATAGCACTTAAGCTCCACTCCTCCACCCACCTCTATCCACCTTTTTCCCGGCCTCCGGGACTTCTTGGAGCCGAGTTATGAATTTCCGTCGCAAACTCCGCCCACTTTGGTCATGCCCCGCCCCCAATGACGGTTGACCTCCACTCCTCCACCCACCTCTATCCACCTTTTCCTGGCTCACTAAGGTCAATTGTGAGGCGTTGTAGAAAACGCTGTACACTTCAAAGCGCGCCCCGCCCATTTGTGGGCGGGCCTCCGCTCACATAATATATGCTGGAAATACTATATACATTGCTCCTCTACACCTATTTGTTTTCTGCTCTGAAGTATTTCATAAAGCACTACTTTTTTGGAGAAGGCCCCGGGGGGTGGGTCTCCCTAAGTTCGATGTGGCTTCACCAATGCACACCTTACCCACTTTTTGGCCCAGTTTCGAGGTCGTTTCAAGAAAATTGAAATCTTGGTCGTCAGTACACTTCATTTCGACGCACGCCACGCCCACTGTGGGCGGGGCTCCGCTTAGCTGATGTGTGTTTTGTACTTCGTGAGACCTTGCCCACCCATCCCACACTTGACCCGGTCCCTCCAGGCGGATCCCGAGGAGCTAGGGAATTTCGTGACAGACATACAGACACGACAGACGACAGACGAAGCGCTTTATAGTAAGTAGGATACTCGTCTGTGAAAAAGTTAGCTAAAAATTATTGGGTTGTCTCATAATTACTGTCGCATTTCTATTCAGTTTCAAATCTCTTCCGCCTAAGACCGTTTCATTGCGAAATACGTTAGTATGTTGAAGTATGCTTCAAGAGCCTTAACAGTATGGTTTCGGAAACGCAAGCCCGTAATGGGTTAATCAACTAGGAATAAAAATAGGTCAGTGACTATAATGAATGATTATGCTTTACGATCCTCAAATGAACTCTGTAGCAAGGAGGACAACAGAGAAGATCAGCGCTGTGTTTGACCCAGTCTCTGCTACTGATAGGGTACTGAGCTAGTGGTCCAATCGCAACGGCAAAGACGAAACGAGCTATGAACTTCAACCTCATACTGGGCCTGCGGTCATTTTTGATGAGCGCCCCTTGCACCCTAAATTGGGAGTGCCTCCGCACGTTGCTACCAGGGTATTGTAGCAGATACCTGAGCGCAGCCGATGCACCAGCACACGCCATCAGTATGGCAAGGACTGCTGCAGAATGAAGTTTTGATGGAAACCTTATGGTCCGGCCGACCATGAGCGAGAAGCACGCCTGACCATCTGGGGAAAATCCATTCTGGACGGCAAAAGCAGAGCCTTCCCTAATCGGTCACCAGTGGAGATGAGTCATGAGTCCACTGCGACAACAACATGCGGCACGTCTGATGGCTACCTCGCAGCCAGGAAGCACCAGCTCAACCAAAGCCCGAACTCCGTTTTCTGAGAATATCGCTCTCGTTTTGTTGGATTCGCTAGGTGGCCTGGTTTGGGAACCACTTCAATGTATGAAGACAAGCATTGCTAAAGTCAGCGCGGAATAGCCCTCTAGGCTGGCTTCGGGGTTGCGAGGGAATCGTCAGAAACGTCTCAGATTCTCCTTTCTCCGAATGTACGCCAGACCTCACATTGCAATGCCAACTCACCACGTTCTGAGGGAGATAGCCAGGGCCACGATACCTCATCCACCATATAGCATTGGCATCGCTCTATCGGACTATCGCCTCCCCTGCGCCCTGAATAAGCATCTGCCAGAGAAGAAAGTTAAAGATTGCGACCACCCCAAAAACGACTTCTCCAAATTCTTCAACCCCCAGCTTCCTTCATTCTGGGCTGGAAGCTTCCAAACGCTCACTAGCAAATGCACGCATATCAGTGACCATGATGGTGGTTATGCTATTGATCAGTTGTTTCCTAGAAGAGATAAAACTTGGATAAACAAAAGTGTCGAAATTGCGACAAGAATTATGAGACAACCCAATAAGTCATGAGAGAAAACAATGTCTACACAAAGAATGATTGGAAAGAATATGGGCCAAAAAGTATTGTGTATTAACTTCAATCCTTCCATCTGCCTCTATCTCCTCCACTGGAGAAAATGGCTTCTCGTTCGTCAGCACTTTTGCGACAAACAGTGCTGGCAAAGAAGGGCCATTCTCTCCAGTGGAGGAAAAGAATTAGAGAGCGAGGATAAAGGAGAGCGAGTAATGCACTGCACAGCAAAGAATCAGGAAGAGCAAAAAAAGACGAGCGGTTGGTGTCAGTGTTGGACCAGACAAAAACAAACAAAACGCGAGCAATGATCGCGTTTTGAGGGTACTGAATCGCGCCCATTGCGTCCTGACGATGGAGCGCGTTTGCTGACGGTGAATGGGCGGAGAAGCGGGGATTCTGAAATCTGGAACGAACTTTTCTTCGTTAAATTTCAGGTAGCTCGGAAGGAAGGTGGTGGATTTTGGATCAGCGACGCTCATCCTTCATAAGTAAACCTAATTTGTTCTCAAACTATTCAAAATGAATAACTTATTAAGCAAAAAATAAAATTCCACTACAGTTTTCGCCTTTCCAGGGCCATAACTTCTTTCATTTTCAAGCTTTTACGCCGTTGTTAATTGATTTGAGCAATTCAAATTATCCTCTCTCCTGTAGCTTAATTTTCATCAAAAGTTAGTTCATTGAAAAGTTAGCACGTTTGGACTTTTTTCTGGTCAAATGCGAATTTTCGACATCCAAACGATCATAACTTCTCTCAAAGTCAGTCATTTGGAAAGCTGAACACGTCATGACCAAATAAAGGATTCTGAAGCTTTCCAAAGAACACCCAAACGTTTCTTAACCGTTCTCGTGAAAGGCGGATTTTTTTGGTTTTGCCTGACTACTTCTCGGAAAACCGTTTTCATGTTGAACATAGGATGTATTAGGCATGGTCGAACATGTGCTTTCACTGACATCCACTACATTGGTGTGCGCCACGCCTCGGATTCGCTGAGTTTTTTGAAAGCTCATTTAGAAGGAAGCTGGGTTTATAGATGCTCTAGTATCAGTTACCTTGCGTAAACGTAACATGCTGGCTATTATCCACCAGTTTTGCTCCGCCCGCTATCCGAGGAGTCCCACTGATATTATCGAATTTGAAACGCGAGGGTATTGAAGGATAGCGAACCGAGTGGTGAAGTCAGCAAACCTTCCTGTAATAGAAGTGTTTCGCCTACCAACGAGTATTGAAGGCTTGCTAACATCATCAAGGCTTTACGGAGAGAAATGCGGCCGAAGTAATTGTTTGTAGTGCACAAATAGCAAGACTTTCCACTTACGATGAACCGTTTACTGGGGTTCATGTCGATAGGGGCGGGTTGCGAAAATGTAAGAGAGCATGATGATCCGGCTTTGTTACAAATGGCCATTGGTGAACATGTGCGAGCAGCATTGCGGATTCCTTCGTCCTGTCCACACAGCAATTTTTCACGACATCGCTTTTTTTTCACAGTCAAGGAGCGTTTCCAATCATAAAAGCTACTACACATCCTCCCAGTTCAAGGAAAGCTTCCCTGGAAAGGGTATCAAAGGTACTCGCTTAAGCGATTGTCTCCGGAAGTAAACGATAGAGAGGATCTCATGAAAGATTGGCTACATTATCAATTCACCAGTTTTGCTCCGCCCGCTATCGCGCGCATCACACGGCAGGCTTTAGCGAAACTGGAGGGCCCATGGAATATCAGCATGTGGTACTCCATTAACCCCCTCACTATCAAATGTGTTAGATTTTTCCCAGTCTCGCTGAAGTCCATGGAGAATACGCGTGATAACGTCTGGAGCTGACCTGGCATAATTTTCTCACAACTGTAAACATCCACCATTCTTCCTGAATTCAGATAATTTAGCGGTGAATAGGATTGCAGTCAGTCTCGAAATGAAAATGAAATATGCCTATGTGAGGAGCTAAGGCTTATCATTTATTTACATTCACCATTATTTAGAACCCCGAAAGGATTAGCGGTTTAATGAGTTTGGGCTTTCTTGATAGGAACGAAAGTTATCATTTGCTGAAGACTTGATTGAATTCATGCAATAGACTGCTATTAAGTAGGCTGGTCATACAATGATACAGTGTGCACGTACCACTACAAATACAATTTGTAAGTAGGGACGCTCCAGTGTCAGCGCAAGCCACGTAACGGAATCGACGACTTTTGCATTCTGACGCCCCTTATCAGCCTCTATCAGTTGTAACCACTTTCCATCACCTACCAACAATGTCCCCGTCCCACCCCACATGACACCTGCGAGTATGGTCAACCCTTATCTTGATGACTGTTCTATCGAAATTTTTTACGACCCCCCCCCCTTCATGGTTGATTTGATACGACCCCCCCCTTTGTCATTGTTCACCTACCCTGGAGTTTCCCCTCCTCCGCTTGAACTTAGTCCCATCTCAACAGAAAGTATATCTTTGAAGCAGCTGAAAATGCATTACCAAAGCGCCGTCGCGATAGGAAAGTCGGAAAGTGAAAAGAGCACACTGAATTCATACAAAAGAAACGGATGTGAACAGGTCGACAAAAAAAAGTAGCGATGTGATTTCAAATTTGCTGGTTGGCGCCCTTTTGCCTTGCTGACGGTGGAGCGCATCTGCTCAAGGTGAGGAGCCGTCGAACGGGAATGTGAAAAGTTTAGGAGTTTTTTTTGTTTAATTTCAGGTAGTCCGGAAGATATCGGCGGATGTTGGGATCAGCGTGGTTCATCCTTCTCAAGGAGTGCCCATTTTTTCTCAAACCCTTCACAATGAAAAAGTTATAAGCCAAAAAATTAGATTGCAAGAGAATTTTTACACTCCTCTTTCTAGGGCTATAACTTCCTTCATGTTCGAGCTTCAGCGCCATAGTGATTTGATTTAAAAAATTCAAATTATTCTCTAGCCAATCATGGGTATAAATTCTTCGAAAGTTAATTTATTAAAAATTTTGGACGTTGTGACTTTCTCTGGTGCAAACCGACTTTTTTGCTTTCAAACGATCATAACTTCCTTCAAAGTCATTCATTTAGGAAGCTGAACGCGATATAACACACTCCAGGATTCAAGCTTTCTAACGAGTACCCAAACGTTCCTGCAAAATCAGTAGTTCAAAATTTAGTCCCGTTGTAACCATTATAAAGGGCTGGTGTAACCATTTCTTTTGAAAACGCGACTTTTTTACCTTCAAACGATCATAACTTCCTTAAAAGTCATTCATTTAGGAAGCTGAACGCGATATAACACACTCCAGGATTCAAGCTTTCTAACGAGTACCCAAGCGTTCCTGAAAAATCAGTAGTTCAAAATTTAGTCCCGTTGTAACCCTCAAATTTGAGGGGTATTTTTTGAGCCACTTTCTCGAAAGCGCGAGTTTTCTTAAGTTCCACTGCCCGTAACATCTCGCAAGACCAATTTCATGTTTAATTTAGGATGTGCTAGAATGCTCCGAGCATGCGCTTGCACTACATCCCTTGCCCTTGGTGCGCGCCACGCCTCGGGCGCCCTTCTAATTCGCTGATTCATTTGAAAGCTCATTTAGAGGGGAAGCGTGGTTTACAGATGCTCTAGTATCAGTAATCTTGCGCAAACGTATCGTGCCGGCTATCATGCTGGTCTCTAAAGGCATTAGTTTCATATGTTGTTGTTATACGTCTTCATATATTTCTTTGCTGCGTTTGCTCTTCTCCCTCCTTTTGCTCTTCTCCTTCGTACCACTATCCATACTCAGTAGGACATCACCAAGAATTTTCAGTGCCGGCCACCAAAAAATTACGACCCCCCCCCTCCAAGCTCAATTCAGTACGACCCCCCCGTTGTGACTCGTCACAACGTAGGGTTGACCCTGCCTGCGGTATGGACGCTGTAGTGTCAACGCAAGCTGCGTAACGGAATCGACGACTTTTGCGTTCTGACGCCCCTTATCAGCCCTTATCAGTTGCTATCGCTTCCATTCATGTACCACCATTGTCCCGGGACCACCACTACATAACACTTGTAAGTATGGACGCTCTAGTACTAATATGAACGACAAAACGAAATTGGCGATGCTCGCTTTCTAGCCCCTCTTATCAGCTATTATCAGTCGTTATCAGTTCCTATCACGTACCACTTGAGTCCCCATCCCACCCCTATAACATATGTAAGAACCATGGCGCTATCGTTGCTGTGACCCGAGCTACGAATTTCGTGACAAACACACACACACAGACCTACACACACACAGACATACTTAGCGAATTATATATAGTAGGATGTATTTACAAGCAGC
>MU873831.1:0-10205 GCA_036418205.1 Ostertagia ostertagi | reverse complement strand
TAGGCGTCCCGGATTTGGATCCTCATACGCCCAGAAGGATCAGTGTGTGCACACTGTTCCATATCCGGGTCTATTCCAGTTAGGGGCATCATGATGCAGTTTTTCCAGAAAGCTAGGGTAACTCCGAGCCAGGGGGAGTGTAGCCAGTCTAGGGGGTGGGGGGTGAGGGCAGTCACTTGACATGCGTGAAAAGCTGGAATGTTCGAGTTCACACTAGTTCGCCGAGAAACTGCATCATGATCCCCTCCCCTAACTGGAATAGACCCCCATATCCTATCTGTGTCGTAGTGTTGAGCGGTTGTGTTTTTCGACTCGTGCGCTCGCATCTCACGATCTACATTATCTTTTATCTCTCTGTGTGTTACGGCGGTGGTGCGGTGGAAGTGGGGCTGCTTACCGTGCGCGCGGTCCTACGGATCAAATCCTTGGTTGTGCCTCGTCAGGGCCAACCAAGCTTTCCATGTTCCGGAATTACTCAAATGGACCAGGATATGTGGAAGGATAAAAACACAAACGTGTACATCGGCCAGCCTCCGCAACTCGTTGCTAGGCCAAATCGCATTCAATTTGCCACTAACCATAAGATTCTGAATGGAAGTAGAATGCGTGGCGAATCCAAAAGTGGGATTGATCAACTTCGAATGCTTTATCCTTTTCATCCTATCTGCCTTTCCAGTTAAATGCTTCCACAGCGAAGTGGAAAGAGGTTTGTATTTTGTACGTTTTTTGAAAGCTTTTCCTTCATGTTCTTCACTTGCGGTTCATTTCTTCCTGTTTTAATAGTCGAGTGGGATTACCGCATCTTTTTGGTCCCGATCCCTGACTTTAATTCCCGTACTACTCAAAAATAGCAAAGTGAGATGCTTTCTTTTGCTATTTTTCTACTGCTGGATTTTGTAGCGCCTGCAGTTTTCATTTTGGAATCCCACTGCGTGTATTCTGTGATGGTGGAACATGTCTCGAAATTCCCTGATGACGTCGTGGTGGATGATTGGCGTTGTCACATGTTCGCTCCTGCTGGGCGTCCAAATGTGGAATGCATTTACTTCTGGCCACTTGATGAAGAGTTTTTCCATATGCAAGTATTTTCTTGTGCCGCTTAAGAAATAACATCATTTGTTGTAAGCTCTCTACGCTTTGCATAATAGGATCAGTCGGGAAAGGTCTTTCGAGGCACAACAGCAGAAATGGCAATGTGTCTACGCCAGAATATTTTCTCGTCTGATCCCTTTTTTCACATCGGCTAGGGAAAATTTCATGGAAGCTGGGCACAAGTGAGCATTTCTCAAGAACATTCTATTTCCTTGTGCTATTCATGAGCTTTCTCATATTCCGTATGAAAAAGGTCTGTGAATTACATGTTGTTTGGTCCAAAAAATGATCGCCGAAACGGTTTTTCCCGGCATCTGTTTTTCCACCTGACGCAGCTTCTTCAAGTTTTTAAAAAACTGAAAAAACTATGGTGTATTTTCTAACTTCTTGAATCTCTATTGCTAAGGCCTCCTAGGCGTTAAAGAGAAAAATCTCTAAGAAACCCTTCGAAACTCCTTCAAGAGAATGATGTGTAACCGTTTCGGCCGATCCTTTTGACCGCGTCTGCATATTACACTTTCCATTGCAGATTTCTTGCTAAGAATTGAAGAGCTGGTAGGTCGAAGTGGCGTTTGAAATGAAATGATACCCTGAAGCGTAATAGCTCAGTGGTGATGGTCGGGGTGGCAGGTAAAAGCTCGTAGGATCGGTTCCTTTGCAAAGTTGGTTGCTTTGCTTTTGTCTCTAGAAGTGTTGCGGACAAAAGCAAAGCAACAAACTTGCAAAGGAACCGATCCTACGAGCTTTTACCTGCCACCCCGGACCATCACCACTGAGCTATTACGCTTCATAACTCCGTTCGGAGAGCCGTTTAGCAGATTTGGAAGGCAGATTTGGAATCAGCGTCTGGAGACGCATCAGGTGGTATAATCATTTCAAACAGACGGCCACTTCGACCCACCATCCTTCCCTTGTAAGAATTGTGCAGTTTCCATCTTAGCCCACATCGTTGCTCTTATAAAAGCAAAGGATAAAGCTCTGCCGCTGAAATTCTTTTCGAGGATGAGGCATGGACTCAATTTCCATTTATACATCGCGAGTGTCACTTGATTCGCGGATTTTGGCCATGCCCACTGAATGGCGGGGCCACCGATGTATAAGCAAGTGTTTTAGTGCCTGGTCCCCGCACTGAGACTTACGCCTCAGTAAGGGATGAAATGGAAAGCATGGAAGCAAAAAGACAAAGGGGATGCATATAATATTATGGCTTTTCTCCCCCTTTTCCCCGCCAACTGTAAGGGGTCGCCGCGCTAGATTGGAGAGACACAGTGCCCTAAGCGGAGAGATCGCGCGAGAGAGCACGTCATATAAGAGGGCACAGATACACGGCTCTTGCATAGCTAGCGATAGGAGAGCTGTTCAAGACTACTAATCGAGATATTGGAAGTATTAGCAAGGCCCCGCGGTAATTCTGGTGCCATGTGAATGGCGCTGCAGTCGGTGGCCTCCCCAAACAGCCCTACCATGCAGGAATTGCTCCAGTTTACGACGACGACGGCCGGCGACGCGATACTTTGAGAATGAAGTGCTCGACAATGACCGATCTTTTAAGGAGGAAAGTAAATTCTCCACTTCGATTTAGAATTGTTGTGGCCTTGAGTGTAATTTGGTCTACACGGGGTCTTATAGAGGAGACCAGCGGATACCCAACCTAATGCCTCGATCCTCCATGCAATTCTTGGTGGTTGATCGATCCCATATGCAAGTGTAGGCTTTGATCCGTGGTAATGGGAAGCGCGGCAAGTCGTTGTAAACCTAACGCAGCTCTTTCTCTGCCGTGGTGAGATGGCCGAGCGGTCTAAGGCGCTGGTTTAAGGCACCAGTCCCTTCGGGGGCGTGGGTTCGAATCCCACTCTCATCAACCCTTTTCCATTCGTGCTCGCCTTTTTTGATGTTTTGAAGAAAAAAAAAATATATATATAAATCCTATAAATAGTCTTCAAAAGTATAGAAGGTGAGATACGGACCCTTCCGCTTTTAGTGCATCAAACTTTTTGCCTCCATGTAGTTGCAAAGGTTCTTGAATGCGTATTCGACCGTGGCAAGAATGTATTCGAGTTGAAGTTTTTATTCAAGTCTGTTCCAACCCAGAGGCTGAGTGAGAGTGCAGGAGGCTTTGTTAGCCAAGACCTAATTTTATCTCCTAGATCGAGTAGCGCGCTATAAATTGTAGCACAAATTTCGTCATTATGCTTCGCTTGAGTTTTTCTTTTCGGCATTCGAAGGTGAGCCAGCACTCACAGGTGAGTTCAAAAATGGTTTCTGAAAGTACTTTAAGAAGCGAATCGCAATTAGGCCCGTAGAGGATCCTCTTCCTTCAGTGAGGGAGTAGGACCCTTCATCACTGGGGTGTTTGCACTGCCGCAACTTGAAAGTGCGCGACAGGGGAGTTGACCGCTGCAACCGCTGCCATTTTCCACCAGTCGCGGCATACGTGGCGTTCGTGTACTCACGCGCTCTCGCGTACTCGCTCTCGCTTTTCCCCTCGGAGCGCAGCGCCTCTCCGTCATACCATCTTCCACCTACAAGAAAGATTTCGGTGTTTTCCAAGGTGCTTCCTGCTTTTGTTCCACTTATCGCACTTCTGGTTTAATTTTCGAACAAAATAACACATCAACTCTATCGTTGCCTTTCAAGGCAGAACCTAGAATTAGGTCACTGGAGTGAAGCGCTAGCGTGAAACAGGGTAAGCATATTGGGTGAGCATCGACCTCACGGCACGAAATTGGCAGACAAAGGCGCTAAGGAGTTAGGTTACACACGGGGTTCCACTCAACAAGCGAGGGTTTTGCCGAAGAAAGCGTCCTTCGGCCAGATTCGCGATCCCTCGTCAACGCTTCTTTTCCCTCTGCCCAGTGCTCAGGAACCTGGAGCCGCCCTCAGCCTAGAGAGTTGGAGTTTCTATGTTTAGGATTCTCGTGGCCTCATTTCTTTTTTTCTTCGCCATCAGTCCTTTCCCGACTATCTACTTCTCCCTTTCTTCGAGCCAAAAATGCCATACAACCTTCGCGACTAAGTATGACCTCTGAAACTAGGCATCATTTCTAACTGACCCAATCATGAGGTACCAAGCAGATACCTCGTACTAATTCGTATTTGAGAAGTACATGAGAGAATTCCTGTTTGTTTTTTTCTCCCTCGAATTAGCCAAATAAGAAAAATTCTGTTTACGGGCTGTGACGTTCAGTGTGTGGAGAAAGACACCCTAGCCCAATTACACAAAGGCATTCGCCTGACTTTGACACCTCGGAATCTGTGGCGCGAGTCAACGTTGTAGCACCGTCTTTGTTCCCTGCGAACGTTGCGGTTGGTTCTTGAACTCATTATTCGAATAGATTATTTTGCCTACTCTTCCGTGAGATTTGATCATGTTCATATTATACTATTTCGAGGGGGCAAACTAAAGAACTACCCCAAACAAGAGTTGCTAATACCCGCGGTTTCCGTGCGGTACATTCATATTTATAGTTCATTTTCATTGCTTAAGACTCGCATAACTTCGTATAGCATACAAATAAATCAGACGTACACCCTCCCCTTCAAAAAGCGAGAAAGTGTCGGGTGCAGACCATGCACCACAAGTGACGACGGCCTTCACAAAATGTTAATGTTTTCTGCCAATGAAATGATTAGCCTGTTGCAGTTGTATTCTATCGATTGTCACTAATTACAACTATCATTTACCAGAAATCAGCTATCACTATGAACAACTTCTAACCAGATTTACTATGAAGGTTGTTCAATTGACGCGAAAGCATTAACATTTTGTGAATTCCTGTCGTCAATTGTGTGTTTTGGTCTGCGCACGCTCGACAGCTTTCATCGCTTTTTGAAGCGGAGGTCTAGGCATAATATTTTTTTTCAGAGTAGCTCGAAATATTTCACAAAGCAGTGATTTCGACTTTCGCTCAATACACACACACTATCCGCAATGCCATCGATGTTGGGCATCCAATTGAAGGGTGCAAGTCATCTCAGTGATCATATTTTATAGACCAGGGGAGGCATATTGGAAGCGTCCAGTTACGAAATAAATACCTTTTGCTAAATTCAACCCAGCCGCTGGTCAAAAAGAAAAAAAAAAAAAAAAAAAACAAACTGAAAATTGAAGAGCACATTCCAGTCTATCAGAGAGTTCGTAAAAGCCTTTTACCCCGATTCCATTGCTCCACGGAACACTTCAGCTTTATCACCAAATTTTCTTCCGAAATTGGCGTCGAGCTAGGAGATAAGGCGTATGCCGCTGTTAAAATAGCAAATTAGATTTTTTTTCAACTGTTCACGTCGCTACCTTATTTTCTCATTAGTTCCTCATTATCTCTATTTGCCTACTGCCTCTCAAGAATCCCAAATGCGACCCTTTCTTCTCTCGCTTCTTTCATTGACTGTGAACTTTTACCTTCCACTCTTTCCAATCCCGATAAATTTATCGATCCACAACCACTCAAACAAAAAAAACAAAAAATGTTCCAAATATTTCTCGAAATCTTGAAAGTTTTGCTGATAATCCTTCTGAAAATATGCATTCCCAATTTTCCACATCCCTGGTCGAGAATCGCAAATATCATCGGCATCAGACCTTCCTGAGCGAAAGCTTGACCCTGCTCTCAAAGCCGGGTGAGATGTTATGGCGTTGAGCCGCATTCGACCTTCCAGGTTTTTTGGTCCGCTTTCACAATGCTCGCATTCATCGACGACTATTCCAGGAAAGAATGCTGCATCACCGTCATTCATTCTCTCTACGTCTCTCCTGCCACGTTTCCATTGTCATGGAGTCGATTAGATTAGGGCGAGAAATCTTCACCGCCTCATCCACTTCGGCCGAAACTCGATTTGTTCAGCTCTACTGGAGTGCAAAATCGGGCTAGCACGTACACATCACTGCTGCACTCACCTGACCCGACTCTTCCTGCTCCTGCTTTCAAGAAATCGTGCTCAATTTTGAATGTGGATCCCTTTCTTTAAAGGTGGACAGTGCTACGGTCAAGAGACTCTGGGCACCGAGGAGAGAAAAGAGGACGAGAAAGCATAGCGGCAGGCGAGACGCAGACCTTTCCTTCGCGTGGATCGTTGCCTGCGAACAGGTGGTGCAGCCAGCCTATTCGCCGTACCGCACGCCCCCGGTGGCGCAAGAATGGCACCTACTCTTATGCTTGTCTGCTTAAGTTCCCGGGTGCCTCATTGGAGTTCGCGTGACGGGCCTCGGGGTGAGGATCATGCATACAATTTCATCCAGCGGATTGCCACGGACATGAACCGTTCAATATTTCAGGCACGGTAGGTTCGATGGGAGGCATTAAATGGCGAGAACGACGGCTTTGAAAAGCCCTTCTTCCGAGTGCCGGCCACCGCAAATCCACCCATGCTTCTTGACCGCGCTGACCGTCAGGTTTTTCTCTGTGAGAACTCACCCGCGCGGGGGGGGGCGAGGCAGGGCGGGGGGTGAAATCGTCGATGGTGTACCTGCTAAACGGGGATTTCCCGTGAAGTGACTGCATGAGCGTCATGCTCCCACGGCTGACAATTTGCCTCACTATGCACTCCTGGCCTAATTGACGCAGTCAATTCATAATTAATTCCCGCGGCCTTTTGAAAGCGATGATTAATCACTCCAATAAGGTCAGTTCACGTGCAGGCAACCAAAAGCTGAATTCTACCGGACAGAGAGTTTTGGGCCACATGGTGCTCCAGCCGGTTTACTTTATGATTCTATCCAGAATCGTTATTTCGCTATGTTAGTTTGCACGGTAATTATTTAATAAAACCTGCTCCTAATACGCAAGAATAAGACAAACTGATGAGGTATCCAGCGCTGATACATACATCTTTTGGGATTGCGCCACGCACTCCACTTCCATTCAAGATCGTAGTTGCAGTGGAACACGATGTGGCCTACATAATGACTTGCAAAGCGACTTGATGTATTCTGCAGCATTTTTATCCTCCTAGGCTTCTAGTAAAATTTATCCGATCCTGGAGCCTGGCTATCGGAGCTCGATACGGGATTTTGATCTCCTGGGAACTCGTTCATAGTTAAAAGGCACATTTGCCATTCTGCCCCTCTGTCTTTCCAGCATATTTTATAAAAATTTATAATAAAAATCAAACCCATTATCAAGCCCTTTCATTGACATTTGAGGAAATTTCATAGTACAAGACCTTCCTTTTGCGATTCCAGTTAATTGCAGTTGTTTGCCTTTCAACCAGGGTCAACCGTCCGTTGGACAAAGTCCAACGCGACGACGAGAGTAATGCCGAGAGTGAACGTACGCACGGAGACACAGACGGCTCGCGGGTGGCGAGAGTGAATGCCGGCGCGGAGAGCGGTGAACATCGGTCCAACGTCGCTCCAATATCGGTCCAACGTAACGGTTGACCCTGCTTTCACCCTCCGATATGGCTCCTTTAGAATAACTGCAGTAACAACCAATACACAAGGAACTCAGTTGAAAGTAGGGGGTGCTACATCCCTTTTTAAAATGTCCAATTTTCGGGTTTCAAGGACAGTATGTAGTCGTGGTAGACTCGCTCCTCAAAGTGCAGCTTGTTCTGCAACGAGGACAGAAGAAATGGAATTATGAATGAGTGGCGAAGGCCCGACGAAGGGTTGAGTGAGAGTTGCTCTCTTAGAATTCAATCAGGCTAAGCACCATGTTTTCACATACTTGCCCTGACGAACGGCTAGGTGGGCGGCGCGCATCCTTTTCGCTTATTCCTTTCCATACACTTTGCTATTGATTGTTTTCAAAGCTTCTAATCGATAAAACATTTTTCATCAGTTCACTCTTTCCTTCATTTTTATTTGGGAAACTTTGGCAGTTGCTCTTCTCACTTCTCCAGTCGCTTCTCTTACTTTTTTCCGTGCTGTCCACTCGTTCCGGAAGTAGGAGGGTTGTCTTTATCGGTTAGGATCTTTGTGCGTCTGCCTCATGGTCACACCAGCGAACGAGTGCCAGCAAGCCCCAAACCTGCGCGATGGGTCCCACCAACTAAGAATCTCTGGATCCCCCTACTCTTGACCATGAGATTTCCATCATCGAGCAGAGTAGAGACGCAGAGTTTTGGACACCCATCCCCGAATTGGGACTTGCTGCACCTGGCCCGGGCATTGCTGAGTAACATCGTCATTTGACGCTCTGGAGGGCAACTCCTACAACTGAACCTTGAGCCACGTGACCATAGCGGAGTTAGCTTTGGGGCCGGATTTAATGCTCCCCAAGGGGTTGGGGAACGAAAATCCTTTTTAAAATTTCCTCTCTCTTCCCAACTGGGATTGTCCTGATGAGGGGCCACATTTAATGTATTCATGTAGTTCAAAGTAAAGTTACACTGGAAAATGCCGCAGAAAAACATATCCTTAAAAAACAAATAAATTCGAAGAAGTTTTTGTTCCTCAACCCCTTGAGGGAGGATCGAATCCGGCCCGTAATCGCAAGGTTGGGTTATTAATTAAATCTCCCACCCAAGACCTGATTGGCGTAGGGGAATCATAAAGATTCAGAAATATGTAGTTGTGGGTGTTTTCCCGGCTTCCTTTTTTTTTTAACGAATTTTCACCTGCAAGACCTCCTTCTTCCTAATTAGTTCTATTTCGTTCCTCGTTAGCAGCAGATTAGTTCGTTGGTTGAGATTTCATGTCTACGTTGCGGAGCTCACGCAGTGTGTTCAATTCAAGGCGCTCACCACTCGCGGTCGAGTAATTTTTGATTAGTGACGTATTTTCAAGGGGCTCGACTATGATGATAACACTGGGCCTTGTATTTCCTGAATGTATACACTTTTTTATTTTCTTACTTCTGAAAATTATGATTAAACGTTTTGAATACCTGCTTGAGCTCGTTCGTCAATCCTTCGGACCCGCAAGCCTTTTTTTCTTTTTTTGTTGCTTTTCTGTTTTTTTTTTCTTGGGGGGGGGGGGAGTGAGCCACTTAAAGAACTTGGGACTAGCAATTGGGAGAAGAAGGGATCCCGGGTACGACGTGAGCAATCTTTGATGATGTTTGAGAGCTATTTGTTTCTTACTAACAATAAAAATCAGTTGCAGGTCGGCGCTGTCGCAAAATGCAGGGGCATCCATTTCAAGCTGAGCCTAGGACGGGGCAGGAGCTCCGAATTTCGAAGCTTCGTCCGGGTTTTTACAAAAAGGAGATGTCTTACGCGGTTCATAGTGAATTCTCACCACAATACCCCTGTATCTTGCGGTAGCGTCTCGCAGGTCTTCAGTAGTAACATCTCTTGACATGGAAGTTAGCACAATTCGCGACATGCCCCGTCTTATTTTAAGGGGAAGCAGAGGGAGTCCTTGCTCAAGGGCTCCATCAGCGGTTCTCTTTGCATTTTTTCCATATCATTCAACTCGCAATCTACAACCTAGTTATCGACCGCTTTTACCCCGCACGTTCGATCCATTGCTTCAAGGATCGTACTGGCCTTCGAATACGACCTGAGCCAAGGAGTTGCGGAAGCTAGCCGTTTTTCTCAAACTCAGAGTTTACGTCCTCCCAAATCTAATGAAGTAGTGTACATAGTAGATCTAGTGGCCTAGTACCAATCAATCTATCCTGCCAAGGATGGCATTGTCGGTTGATCAGGTTCAACAACTGGGGCATGAGCTCGTTGGTAGCGTCTTTACACCACCATCTTCGCCGCTTTCTGTCGAATTACAACGTCTATATATTTGTTGAAGCCACGTTCATGAAACTTTTCACAAAACGTTAAGTTCTTCTTTACATTTCTGACTTCGTAGTTATCTCAATAACACGATAACTGCTTGTAACTTCGTAAGATTTGTAGCCATTTTGTCGCATTGTCTGACTTCGCCCTACTAGTGTATTTCCGATTTGTGGAAGTGTTTTCGTCGATGTTGAAATGTTCCGTAAGCGAAGCTGTTCGAGAGTTTGTCGATGAGGGTGTCGACGCTCTCGAAAGGACAGGTCGCCTTCTTTTTGGGAATCTTCATCGTTTTCTTTGTGACTACTATGGGAGAAAAGAACGAGATTCGGTGCATTACAAGTGGGATGTGCACGCCGTATTTTTTTGAATACGGTAGGAGCGAAATGTATGTAGGTGGAGACTGCTGCCCGCTACTATGGTGTCACGAGACGCTATGAAGT
>MU873828.1:14732-25174 GCA_036418205.1 Ostertagia ostertagi | reverse complement strand
AAAAAACAATTTTGAGTTATACGAAACTCTGCGGTTGGAACTAAACATCAAATAGTGGCTGCATTCTCCACTGTATCAAAGCTAGAGATGTTCCAAAGAAGACGACAAACATCGAAGCCTTATGAAATCAACAACCACACTTTCTGAATACACACCAATGTGAAGGAAATGCAAGAAAAAGAGCTCGCTTGCCCCGTTCATAGCTCGAGACTTCGGCTATGATGCGAAGATGCGATGGTGCGACCAAGCGATTCTATCAAATGAAGTGAGTGCATATCGATTGACTGACTCCGCCTACAGCGTCACATGCGAGACAACGTCTGTGATTCAGCGATCGCGCGAGGCGAAGATGCGATGGGGCGCTGAGGCCGATGTCAGACTTTGCGAATCGCGCGATTCGCTAGCGTCTGCGGTCGCGTCGCGGCCAGTGAATCACTCAATTGGCTGGTACCGCAACGCGACCGCGGACGCTAGCGAATAGCGAATCGCGCGATTCGCAAAGTCTGACATCGGCCTGAGGCGGTAAGCGGAAGTGTCGATAGGGATCCATGGATGAACCGACAGTCTTTATTTTTGTTGTGGCTACTGCCATTATTGCTTTTTTAACATTCATTTATTGATGAATTTCGTTATGTAATCTGTTTTTGATAGTATTCCCAGTTTGCGTTGTTTTCCCTCGTAAATTCTTACGACACTGACAAACTACATAGATTGACGGGTCGCGGTGCGTGCGTCCCTTTTACGAACATGCTACCAATCGCTTCATCGCCTCAAAGACGAAGTCTCAAGCTAAGAAGGCCTAACAGACAATTCATTTCAAAGATGAACGAAACGATGTTAGTTTTTGTTCGCCATCAAGAGGCAGTAACTGGAGCAAGTCAGGCACATAGATTAATTCGATGGAACAACTCATGAAATCCAATCTAGAGATCGGAAGCAATGCAATGTACAGCAGCAGCATGGTAATTCAAATTGCGTCTTCGCCGCCAAGCGTGGTAGATCTGTGTATTCACACAGAGTGCACTGAAGTCTACATCTTTTCCACTTGATACCGTAGGATCTGAAAAATGATTTCAGGCTTTTCCACAAGTCTTCCACTTGTTTTAAACAACTTTTGATGCACGTATTGTATGTTAATGTAGTATAAATTATAGTGAATGGAAAAGGCTTGTCGAAGTAATCACTTTGAATGCAATTCATTTTCTCAGAAGCTTCCTTGATTTCAGTTCTATGATTTCGTCACTTCATTTGAGACATGAGGTCGACATGAAATGCTTGGGTTGTGTTGTTTAGCAACTTTTAAAGCTTCCGATACCTTTTTGTAGTCAGCGGCTCTTTCTAGGATGAAACTGATTTCAATCGTGGTTGATGCAATACGAATTATATGGGCTCTTTTTGATTACTCGAACAAAATCTCCCCGTTTGGCTAAAACAGTAGTATCCCAAAAGCTGAATTACATTATAAGACGACGACTAATTGGGTCCAAGGTTGCTCTCTACTTCATGGAAGGTTCCGATGAATATGTCAGAAACACTTTACATCCACCTATTCATTGGGGGAGCACGATTTCAGAGTTCTATCTCCATATCCTATTTCCCATTAAGAGTCAATCGTTCGTTAAGCAGTTTCCAAGGAGGAGGGGCTCGTATTTGGGAGCGGCGAAGGCTGAAAGGTTGGAAAATAGGTCGTATTTTTGGGAGTCGAAGGGGTCCTGGTCGTGGTAGAGGGTCGTACGTGGGCAAGATATCCAGGAACAATTTTAAAAAGTAAGCATAAAGTAGTTAGAATTAGACCTCGACGGCTGTAAAAAACAGTTGGACGATTTTGGGCTGTGTCAACTGGTCTCAGAATCACAAGGGAAATAGCTTTGATGGTAGGGTGGTGGCAGGGGACAGAGTGAGGAGATGCGTAGGCGGGACTGTTTAGGCTATGTCTGTGGTGGAGACCGCTAAATGGGCGAGGAGGGTCGTGAATCTTAGAGTTAGAGACAACGGAGGTTGAGGTCTGTTCCAACCTCTTCCATGCAAACTTCGGCGTGCGCTCGAAATAGCTGGAGTCGTGGGGGGGGGGGCAAGGCAGAGTCAACCCTGCGTTGCGCAGTTTTCAACGGCCACGTTGCGCAGTTTCGCCCGATTAGACACGTTCTCTCGCGCGAACATTCACACTCGCATGCTCGAGCCGTCTGCGTCTCCGCCCATACAGCGTGCGTTGAGGATCTCTCAACGTGCCGTTGCGAACTGCGCAACGCAGGGTTGACTCTGGGCAGAGGTTTCCAAAGGCTCGCTATGAGACTTTCTTATAAACTCTGAAAGTATCTAATTTTTTTCAATTTTTCGATAATATCTGAATATTCGCAAGAACCTCCTCCACCTTCCATAGAAGTTCACTTGTGGTCTCTAATGGGCGGGCCTACTCACCAGGAGCGCCAAATACGATACGGTTTTTCTGAGGAAAAACGTTGTTACCCTGGCCGGTGAGCAAAGCCCAACTAGAGATGGGTCCCCATCCCCTAGTTGGGCTTTGCGCACCCGGGCCCACAGAGTAACATTCATATTGGACGCTTGTCTGGGACTAAGTTTTCGAGACCGTTGTCTCGTTGCAAAGACTCTTGGCAGTAGTGTCCAGTTGGTGGTATGATATAGGAAAGGTAAAGGTTTACTGGTTATATACAAGTGTTCGAGAGTGATATCGCCAAAGGATTGGTCGAATCCAGCTGTTAGCTGTTCGCGGACGGAGCAGGAAGCTAAGCTGTAATCACTACACATATCTTGCAAAAGACGTTGAATATGAATTTGAACAGCTCCAACGTCCTTCGCATTGTACCCGTGCTATTTTGCCTTCACCTGTTCCAATCGTTTGACATGTTACTTGCATTATTTAGGTATTTGCTGTGATTTACTTGTAAACTTCTCACATACAGTCGATATCCGAAAGTTGGGGTAGGTGTGTCACCGGAAGTGACGTGCACTTGATAGAAGTTGCGTGGATAAGCTGTTGCCAGCATGCTTTGCTGATATCCAGCGATGTATGTTGGAAGCAGCTTATCCACATAGCTTCTATCAAGTGCACGTCACTTCCGGTGACACGCCTACCCCAACTCTCGGATATCGAGTATAGGAGCAGTCGATTGCACAATGAAGAGCGCTGCCCTTTCAAAGTTCAGTTCCGCCAACGGCAATTGCATTCCAGCGTTCTTACGTGTCCATAAGCTCATGAGCTCTGTTATTTTCACTTAATTTTCAGCTTCAGGGCAAAATGGACCAGCTCCTAGATTTGGAAGCATTAAAGCAATTGACCCCTGAAAAGCAGCAACAAGTCATTCAAGCAGTCAAACAACAAGCAGCTATTGCGAACGCACAGAACCTCATCACGGTACTTCTTATTCTTTTTAATTTTTAAAAAAGTACAAGTGAAGTGTTGAAAGTAATTGCAAAATAGTAGCTAATAAGCCACTTGAGCCGAAGAGCGTGACAATATCGTCAATAATTTCTTACAGGATTTGTCAGATAAATGCACTCAGAAGTGCATCACGGCGCCCGGAAGCTCTCTTTCAAACTCTGACAAGCAGTGCTTGCAACGATGTATGGACCGCTTCATGGACTCTTGGAATCTCGTATCTCAAACTCTTCAGAAACGTCTTCAAGACGAATTAGCGTCGAGCGGTGCTTTCCACGGTAGTCCTTCTTTCTCTTAAGCGATGTTTGTATACTATGTATGTTTTCTTTGTCAGCCTTCTAGGCCATAGTTAGGTTCTTCTTTGTTTACACTTTTATTTGATTAAATGCTAATGAATTGTTTTACCTCACCGATGGCGTTAACCAGAGAGATTTCTCATAACACAGGGCCCTCTTGTTTTGGAAAATACCATTCCTCTTTGGGATCTCAGGAAGAGGCGGTCTCCATCTGCATGCATCGGTTCCTTAATCATTCTCGCTGCCCAAAACACAAAGTATTCACGCACAATAAGTCTGCACAGCGATACAAGCAGTAAGGCAAAAGGCGACTCGGGTTCGCCTATTTTATACTAGCTCCATTCTTAATTTTTGATCTGATTTTTGATTTTGTATGTTTTTAACGCCGCAATTTGCGTTGCGATGTTTCACAAGAGTGCTGAGTTATAGACAAAACTTTCGCCCCAGGCGGGACTCGAACTCGCACCTTTGATCTGTTTTTTCATTTTATTGTACTTTTTTGCATTTCATTTACTTTAATTTTTTATACCCTAGTCTCCGTTATTAACTAGTGCTTTTCTCGCCCAAGCCTCCAGGCCTCTCACTCAGATTTCTGCCTTGAATTCCTGTTAAGTAGTGCACTTCCGGTCACAAGGGAGAGCCAGTTTTGCTGCTTTTTTTCAAAAGACTAAAGCCGCTCATATACTTGGCAAGCTGCTGTTTTCTTACGTCTTCACTCTTTCTTTCCTCACCAGTTTTCCTTCTTCAACTAACCCCACTCCTACTGTTTTATAATAATTCCTTATATGTGGGAAGTGGTGTAGTGGCAAGTGGCACGCTTACCACGCGAGCGGTCCGGGGATCAAATCCTGGGTCGTGAGTCGCCCGGGCCAACCAAGCCTTCCATCCCTCCGGGGTCGGTTAATTGGTACCAGACTTGTCTGGGAGGAAAAACACTGACTTGTACATCGGCTGGCCCCCGCAAGTCATTGTATAGGCCACATCGCATTCAAACGCCACTACGAATGTACAAATGGAAGTAGAATGCGTGCCGCATCCCAAAAAGGGATTGATCAACGGCAAATGCTTTATCCTTTATCCTTTATGTGGTGACCGAGTATGGAACAATTGTGAACCATATAGAAGCGCTTTTGGCTACCCTAGTAAACGAGTAGCAAGACTCAAACTGAAATCGCATAGCGTGTGGAAAAGAACAGTACTATGAAAAAGAACAGAACAATGCATAGTTTATCAAAGCGGCGAAATACGAGTATTTTACACAAGGAAATGTTTAATACAGCAAATAACCCTAAGAGTTCCGATGAAAGTCGCGTTGTTTCGGCAGAAAGAGCGCCACAAGAATATACAGTGATGGTGGATGAGAACGATAGAAATGCTTGCAAATACAGGAAAATTCAAAATGCGTGTTAATATTATACTGCTCAAATAAACAGTATGAAAGTTTTCATTCAACCCGTAAAGAAGCTTCGATCCAACTAGGAGCAATTACTCATAAATACAAAAGTAACGTTAGTTAAATAAAGATGACATCAATTATACACTAATAAGCTACACTTCCCACGTTATACCGTCGAGTGTGAACTCTGAATCCCAGCATCATGAATCACCCTGGGGGCCCGTGTCGTCGTCCTGAGAAATCTGTTGACGCAACGTTATAACAAATTGGAATAGTGTTCTTGCATTTGACCACCTACCGTGTTTGGTTTTAGGGAGGCAGTTGAATCAGTAAGGTCTTCAGCGCCGTCCCATAGCAAGCGGAACTGTCCTCTCATAAAAGCCATTATACAAATCGGGAGAAGTGTACATGGCACCAAATATATTAGAGCTGGTTGGGCCATGTTCATAAGAGCAAGAGCGAAGAAAGTCAGAATGAGGCCTAGCCCATATCCTGTAATTACAGTAGAATTGAAGAAATGAATAGCCTGAAAAAATAAAAATAAAAAACTGTATACAGACCGATCGAACACAGGATCCCATAAGAGATGCGCACGCGTTCTTCGAAACCGTTCATGGTGAAGCAGTGAGTGACCAGATAGCCTGAACATAAATAACGCTGCCTCTTCCTGATCCTATGGTATCAACATATTCTTTTGATCAATTTTATAGAAGCAGCCGCGGGGTTCGAAAACGAACCACATTTTGCTGTGTTGTGCAGAGCATGATTCGAATCCGAACTATGCCTAGTTAACAGAAGAGGATTTTTGAGAAATCTGGCTCGTCTTTTAGAGCTCCAAGAGTTTGTCTGGAACTGAGTTGTGTATCTTATGGAAGAGGTCACACTTGTACAATCATCGTTCCAGTAGAATTCCTCCGAAGGATTGATTGAGTTTTCAAAGTGTAGATTTCGACTTCATGGTTCAAAAGTGGTGCTCCAATCGAATCGCTTCCAATATAAAACGAAGTCATCGTAGATTTATACATTACCTTACAAATTACTAATCCTTCATAAGTGCTCAATAGATATCTTGCTGAATTCACTGCTAGAGTTTCCTTTTTTTCCTTTTGTCTACTTTTCGCGCGCATTTCTTGGAGAATTGTGCTTTTCGAATATTCTTTTCAACCTTGGCAAACTATTACTATGAGAATTGAGGCAATTTTTGCGATTAACTGAGCACAGTCCAGAATTAAAATCTTTCTAAATTTTGGCCGCTAGTATGCAGTAGAATGTTGTGACAACAGAGCTCACATAACGAACAGCATACCATCTTCGAAGAAACAAAAGTTGACACTGGTGCATTCGTCGCGCAGATTTATCTTACAACGTAAATGTTCATTACCTACCTGGTATAATAATGTCACCTAGACCAAGAATTGTCATCTGAAAGCCCTTCTCAATGTCCAAATCGATACATGACGACATTGGGTCGAAGTGTGGCACTTGCATTAACATGGGGAACTGAAAATTATGTGAATAATTGAGATTGTTCCTGTGACAATAAACGCTGCTCACTTTTTCCGGTAATGCCGCATCTATGGGAGGCATAGGATACCCATCAGTACCGCTGCTTGAGCAATCAATACCTGTTGCTACTTCCAACATTACGGAGCAACCATTACGTGTGAGGAATGGGGTTACAAATACCATCACCGCGTCATAAATGAACATACATAACATCAGCGCTGAGATCCACTAAACAAACGAAACATTCAAAATTGACAGAGAAAAAGATGAATGCCTTCTGCTCTTACAGAGAGTTGGAACTGTTTTACCTTAACGCTGGGCAATCGTAGCGACTTTAAAATGTGAAGACAAAGTGTGACATTGATGAAATCCAAGAGGATGAATGCGTAGGGTGTACGGCGATAAATGAACCATATGACACAAATACCAAGTGAAAACGTGTACACGATCAATTGAATCAAATTTGGTCTTCCATCAGGAATCCAACCTGCAAATTCAAGGCTTTTCACTGCTAGTACTGCGCATTTACAGTCCTCTTAAAGTATCGAATGGAATGATTGATTGAAATTAAGCACGCAAATAGGTAATCAACAAAAGTGTTTCAAAAAGTTAATGCGTTAGTGAAGCATGCCCGACACGGGCGAAGTGGGATTAGCCATGTCTAGTCTGATAAAAACAATACCGGTTGCAAAGAAGGGAGCGATAACCTAAATTAAATCTCCCTCTTCAAAAATGAACACCGAGAGTGAAGTTTCTGCAAAAACATAGTGATGGTCATTCAATACTTTTTGGGATGCGCCACGCACTCCCATCGTGTCATATTGAATATGACTTGGCTTACACAATGACTTGAACAAGTAATCCCCTACACAAGTCAGTCTTTTTACCCTCCAAAACGATGGCACCAATTAATTGAACTTGTACCCGGGTGAACGGAACACTTGGGTAGAATGGTGTTGATCTAATATTTGTACCAGACCGTAAGCATGGTATCTAACGCCAATGGCCCCTACAGCACTTCAGCCCTATAGTAAAAGAGCCATAGCGAAAATTAAAATGTAACTATAACTCACGATGCTGAACCCAAGTGCACAGTTTTGTAGAACAGCACTCGCAAAATGATATATTTGAAAGCACCGCCATTATGCATGCATAGACGCTTATCGATCCAAACAACACCAGCATCACATTGAAAAAAGTCACTGAAATTAATGTCTCGACGATATTCAAAGAAACTTTCTAAGAAGAACCGCAGTACCTAAAACAGGGCGAAAAAAGAATCCAATCATGAGAATTCCGACGAGAATAACCATTAACACGATAATGGCAAGGAAATTTGAGTGTTTAGCAAGGCATCTACAACGACTTTCGAAGGAACCACTCGAATCCGACTGGGATGAGTAGGTTGCGTTTGAAGTAGTATTAACATGCAACTTGTCCTTGCCAGCTCTGAAATCACCGTCAACTTGTCTTGATCCGCTTTTTCTTGTTAGTTAAATAGATATGCCGGTCTACCTGTGACGAAAGAATGCCCAAACTCCTCCTCCTAGTACGCATCCGACAGCAAGAAGCCATACTATCACCATTGAAAGGTCTATTGGCCCCTCTGACGGCCTATGGAACCTCAGCTGCAGCCGCGAAATATTCCGATCTTTAGCAAGGCCCTATAGTAAAGCTTAACGTGAATGACGGGAAACGTAATGGTTAGAACATCAACTTTATGTGAGAGGCAAACAAACCAAAATATCTTCTTGAAAGACATGGGAATAGAGAAAGAATGTTGGAATGGCAGCAGTCGCATTGATGTAAGGATCGTGAAAGTCAGAAAACTAAAACATTTCCAATAAGATAGCAACTGGGACTGGAATCTAGGGTGAATAACAAACCAAATAATCATGCCAACGTGCTACGAATGAACGTCCTTTATCGAGTAAGAGGATGGCACTTTCTGCTCCATACCTTTTCAGTTGGTCCACCTGAAGTAACTGTTCATGTCTCGATACATCATTTATTCAAATGCACTTCCCACGACGATAGGACATGGCTATTGGTCTTCACATAAAAATGTAGATATTATGTGAATAGTGAAAAAAAGCAAACGAACCAGCTGGAACATTAAAAATAAGGCTTCTTGTGGATGGTTTTAGGAGCTATACGAGCATGGGTTAAAGCACCAAAGCAATTTTGTTGGCAAAGGGATGAATTAAATGTTATAAACACAAAGAGGCACCAAAATTTATTTCAAAAGAGTCCCAAAAGTTCACAAAGTATTCGAAAAACTTTTAAAGTTTATCCAATTCGTTAGTCAGCACAGTCGGTCGTCTGTCGTTACGATCGTTTCGATCGACCGATCTGTAAGCCCCACCTACTTCGACTAGTTTCTATAGGCTTTGAAAGGTAAGTTTTTTGTTGAGTAACTTTTCAGATGTTCTTGATAAGGCTACTGCAACTTCCAACCCCATTATTATCGAAAGTAAATACCCTGCTGGGACTGTTACTTTAAGTCGAAACGACGGGATGCAGCATGCACGTCTACAGGACTCTTTTGAACGTCATAGAAACACGCTACATTGTCTACAACACCGAGTTCGTTTACACTATTAAAGACGCCAACTTTCGAAGGCATAGAAGGTTTCTGAAAATTAGCCCTAAAAGTTTAAATTTTCACTTACTTCAAACTGACTAGCATTTCGAAAATCTCCGTCTTTCTTGAACTGCCCCGTGCATTCAGTACCGTCATAATCAACACGGTAAAGAATGGGAACAGCAGTTCCATTATACCGTATCAGTTGTTCGCGGCCAGACGGCAATGGGCAGATCCTTGTTTCATTGTATCGATTCCGCCAGAATGAAAGACCGAGAGGTTTCTGAAAAAAAAACTGTTACCTCACTCACAATAATTCCAGTCTCTTGTTTGGTTTCTCTTTTCCCCCTCCTCAGAATAAAAGTACAAATTTCTTTTTCCCACTGGTTTGAATCTTCTAAGCGAACATCTATCATCTCATGGATTCTGTTGTGATGGCCTGTTTCCGGGGGGGGGGGGGGGGGGAAGAGGAAACGCTCATTCGACGAAATAACAAGGAATTTCTCTACTGTGTGATCCTACTATATATAATCGGCTAAGCGGTGTGTGTGTGTGTGTGTGTGTTTGACCGGAAATTCATAGCTCGAGTCACAGCAACGATAGCGCAGTGGTTCTTACATATGTTATAGGGGGTGGGATGGGGACACAAGTGGTATGTGATAGGAACTGATAACGACTGATAATAGCTGATAAGAGGGGCTAGAAAGCGAGCATCGCCAATTTCGTTTTGTCGTTCATATTGGTACTAGAGCGTCTATACTTACAAGTGTTATGTGGGGTGGTCCCGGGACATTGGTGGTACATGAATGAAAGCGATAGCAACTGATAAGGGCTGATAAGGCGCGTCAGAACGCAAAAGTCGTCGATTCCGTTACCTGGCTCGCGTTGACACCAGAGCAACCATACTTACAAGTGTTATGTGGGGTGGGACGGGACATTGTTGGTGGGTGATTGAAAGTGATAACAACTGATAAGGGCTGATAAGGCGCGTCAGAACGCAAAAGTCGTCGATTCCGTTACCTGGCTCGCGTTGACACCAGAGCAACCATACTTACAAGTGTTATGTGGGGTGGGACGGGACATTGTTGGTGGGTGATTGAAAGTGATAACAATTGATAAGGGCTGATAAGGCGCGTCAGAACGCAAAAGTCGTCGATTCCGTTATCCAGCTCGCGTTGACACCAGAGCAACCATAATTACAAGGGTTATGTGGGGTGGGACGGGACATTGTTGGTGGGTGATTGAAAGTGATAACAATTGATA
>MU873826.1:0-13330 GCA_036418205.1 Ostertagia ostertagi | reverse complement strand
TTCCCAGGTTTTTTGTGTTCATTTTATAGGCCATACATCAACATAACCAAGAACCACGCGGCTTATAGAATGGCCAAATATTCTTTAGTTTGGCAGAGGTTTTCCAGACCTTACGAAAATGTCCGTTCAGTTCATTCCTCGTTTTCTTTTCATTAACGCGAACATGTAGATAAAAAAAAACAATAACGCTCCCACAATCGCTCTGGTCCCACGCGGCCAAAAAGCTAAAACGCGCGATGTCGTCAACGTGATAAATACACATGGTACGATAAACTGATTTCCACTCTTGAACTCTACAGCTCTAACCTTTTTCATTACAAGAAGCTCCCAAAATGTAACTATTCAACGCTACAAATTCTGTAGAGTTCTTTGAAAATGGGAAAGTGTTCTTCTCAGGTAAAATCTTTCACCCTTTTCTGACATCCCAGGGCCGCTCAGAAAAAATCATCAGTTTCATGCTCCACGCATGTGCCCGTATAACATGCAAGAAACGATTTTGAAAAAGCGCTCCATGTTCTGAAAGACTTTCCTGGTAAGAGAAACGGCCCTCCGACGGAAGGCTTGTTTCGTCCTGGATTTTAGCTCTAAGCGAATCACATTAATGCTGACGTCATCAAAATGAATATTTTGCTCTAGCTCTCTGTTAAAAGGATTAGAGTCCGACGGCTAGGCCTAACAGCTGCAGTAGCCGGTAGGTGTGGAGAACCGCTAAGGCTGATGTTGCGAATCCGCGCGATTCGCTAGCGTCCCCGCGGTCGCGTTGCGCTAACCATGCCAATTGAGTGCGCTGATCACCTGGCCGGCGACGCCGACGCGAGCAGACTGCTAGCGAATGCCCGATATGCGCACCACCACAAAGTCTGACATCGCCAAGGGAATTCTCCCATAGCGAAGTCCGAGCAGTCGCGGCAGGCTCATCAGCTGACCCACCGCAGAACGGCCATCGGCTTCCCTGGTGGACCTGCCTGCTTCCACAATGGATTTGTTTCCCCTTCTGCGACCTCCACTTTATCGTAGCACCTGTCTTTGAACAATACCTTATCAAATCTGCCGCAGATGCAGAAACTGGAGTACGTCGCATGTTCCGCTCTCCACGGAGTTGCCGCTATTGTCTTTTTGGCCTGCTGCGATCACGTGGCCTGTTCAAGAGACATCGAACTCATCCTTTGAAGAGGCATGTATTAACATGCAGACACCACGGGTACAAAGCTTTCCCAAGTTCCGGTTAACGAAGTTCAGAGTATAAGTCGCGAATGCTAAAATGATCACAACGTCCCACCACCTACTTCCTTCCAAGAATTCTGAGAATGTATACACTGGAAACTCATATGAAGCAATCAACCGATTGAATAGCGAACAGTCTAACAAATGGTGAAATCAGTGAAAGCGTACAAGATGTGAAGAGGGGCAGCGTGAACTACCGTTGACTAGACCCTATTTTTGCGACGACGAAACTCGCCGCAAAACAACGAGGACCGCTTGAAAACGAAATGAGGTGCGACATGCTCACATCAAGAAAAAGCAAACAAACACCGAAGCCCGTATGATGGGGTCAGGGGGGGACAACCGGGCAAAAAAAAGACATTTTGCCCAGGTTGCCTTTTTTCTTCGCAGAGATTGCCGTCGTTGACGGAAGTTTCTCAGCAAGAGTATTCCCTAAATGTCCCTCTATAAGTACACGCAGGCCCTCCTTCACTACCCTCACCGTCTTCAGAATATGACGTCATCTGTCACCGTCGTCGAGCTCAGGGAGGCCTACAGTAACTGCTTCAGCCTGAAGCTCTTACATAATTTTTGGATCGATTCAACGTGGGATAGTTTCCTAGGGACATTAGCTCCAACTATGCGAACCCCCTCGGAACCCGCCCTTCGGAACCGTCGTAACGGTACACGATCAGTCGAGAACCCCATTGAGCTCGACCAGAGCACCATGTTTCCGGGGCAAACTTTTCTGATGCCGTTCACGTACATAGATAGCCACTATGAAGATTTTCTTATTAAAAGCAAATAGCGCTCTTGACGAAATCAATTATAAGTTAGGAGTAAACGCGTTGGGCTGAGCAAAGTGTGAATAAATCCATTTGAGTCTGGAGACAAAATGTCTTTTTTCCCCTTCCCCTGCATTATCGCAAGTGTTCTGGGGAGAAACATGGCAAATATAGTTTTTGGACGAGCTCCTTCGTAGTGATATCATTGAAGATCAGCGATATGGTATGTTTCCAATTACACTGGCTTCGAATTATTCTCATCGTATTCAATTACAACAAGAACTAACCGCACGTTGAAATTTCCCAAGGGAGCAGGCCGTATTCTGTGTCTAGGAAGTGGGTCGTATTTTTGAGGAGCAGGAGAAGAAGCCGACTTTTGAGGAGGTGAAATTTTTTCACAACATTCAGAAAAATTTCGAATATGGCCGTGTTTCTTGTGTATCTATCGTCGCTCGATTCTATTCGGATGTTTGGAGGCGGGGTCTCCAAGTATGTCAAGAGGAAGCAGGTTTAAGGGTACTACGAACACCATCGCACCACTGATCGATTTGCATGACTGGCTCGCTTATGAAGTCCTTCCTTTCGTCCATGAAGATCGAATATTTTGAGTCCCGCGATTGCGAAAATCGCTACGGTGTTCATTGACTTTCCTTGACCGCAATGACATTGAAATTTCGCAAATGTCACACGTGTGTGATCTGGTCCAGCAATCAAATCATTCACCCCGCTCATAGCGACCTACTTAACAAGTAGATTGCGGGATCCTATCATTCCCAGTAGCATATCACACAACGACAATAAAGAAAAAATGAAGCTTTAGGCGTTGTTCAGTAATATTTGGGATGCGCCATGTATTCTAATTCCGATCGGAGTCATAGTGCATTGAATCCGGCATGGCCTATACATTGGCTTGCTGGGTCCAGCCAGTGAAGAAGTCATCGCTTTTATCTTATCAGTCAACTGAACTCCCAGGAATGGAAGACTTGGTTGTCCTAAGCGAGATCCAATCGAAGGTCTCATCACTGGACACAACATTGCGAAGGGGCGCCACTCACCATTGTTACCTCCGTCCAACACAGTTCAACACACAAAGATAAGTAAGATAAAATACTAGTCACTATTTGAAGCTTTCTTATTTAGGAAAATTCGGAATTTCTTAGCTGTGGGCGCTAAGAACTGTTACACCAAAACACGCACCTCCCCCTTCACTGGTAAACAGAACTGGTGCAGTGGCATGTACCGCCGCCAACCACGCAAGTTGTCCGATAACGAATCCTTCATATGCGCGAGCCAGGTTAATCAAGGTCTTCATCCCCTCATGGCCTGATAAAGTACCAGACTTGTATGTGAAGACAAATACGCCAAAGTGTACATTAGCTGGACCCTACAAGCCATTCGAGACAGGCTAAAATTCAAACAAGCATTCAGTACGACTCTGAATGAGAGTTAAATGCATGTCGCGACCTAGCTGCCCCACCTAAATGCTTCATTCTTTTATGCAGTACTTTACTCTTGATATGCCGCATCTCACCATCAGAAACAAACCCTACGATCAAACAGGTGCGACTATTGGACTCCAAAATGGAAATGAGGCCGGCGGGCAAGGCAGGGTCAAGCGTGCGTTGAGGAATCCTCGACACGTCGCAGGGGGGGGGGTCGTATTGGCCCGCTGGGTGGAAGAGATCGGAGCCATTTTGATGCAGTGGGATCATCACCGTCGGAGGACAAATATCAAGGATGAGTCGATGCCAGGCCAGAGGATTTCCAATGAAAATGATATTTCACCCACACAAAATTTTCGTGATTCTGAGGCGTCCGGTAATTCTTAGTTACTTCAGTGTTTTATCACCACACAAGTTAAAGAATCTGAATTTCGCACGCTTTCCAAGAGATATTTCATCTTTCAAGTAAGACCCCGAATCTGAAGGGATGTGAGGTACACGGCGCATCCGAGAAAGGGTCTAGTTGTTGCGCGCGCTTCAACTACGGCTCCTTGGACAAACAACCTCAATTCAGGAACAATCGAGAGAATTCTGAAAGTGTCCGTGCGCATTTACAGGGAGGTGTACACCATTCAACATTGCGTTAACGGACTCTTCAGGGTTAAATTTATAAACATGTAACCTTTAAAGTTGAGAAACGCTAATCAATCACTTTTCTTAGAAAGAGAAAAGCAATGATTCCAAATCTGCTCTTACTTTAGTACATAATCGCCCTTAAAAGGATATACAGCCGTTGAAATAGTGCCAATGTAGCGAAAAAGTACCTTTCGGCGGTACTCGTGCGAAAATCCTCAACGTAGCCGTTTTTTTAATACTGGACGTTTGGAGCAGTTCTAGTAAGCATTTGATAGAGCAAATCTTCTAGTTTATGATGGCGTATTTACTTTTTGGATTGGATGAGTTTGAACGGAGTTATGGCTTTAGGAAATAAAAAAACTCGCACTCATCACAAATTTTCCTCGTTAATTTTGCAAAATCCTCAACGTGGCCATTTTTTGAATACTGGACGTATGAAGCTGCTTTAGCGACCGTTTGATAGAGAAAATCTTCTAGTTTTGTATGACGTATCAACTTTTTGAATTTGACGGAAATGAAGCAAGTTATTGCTCCGGAAAGTGTAAAAACTCGTGCTCGTCTCGAATTTTCCTCGTTATTTGATCTAAATTTGTTATTTCTTATAACTTCCTGTAATTTCAGTACTGATTAGAAAAAGCTCTTCACAAAACTTCCAAATCTGCTTTCAGATTGAAAATTCGTCATATTTGAAGAAAGTTATAATCATTTGAATATTTGTTCAAATTTCAATCCTACTATATATAATCGGCTAAGCGGTTGTGTGTGTGTGTGTGTGTGTGTGTATGTGTTTGTCTGTCTGACCGGAAATTCATAGCTCGGGCACCAGTGGTCGTCAGGAGTTGGTTTCAAGATATGATATAGGGGGTGGGACGGGAACATATTTGGGGGGTCACAAAGTGATAACGACTGATAATGAGCAGATAAGAGGCGCTGAAACACAATTTTCACAAAATTCATAGTGCGCTTCGCAGCAGTCGTCAGGAACTGATTTTGGGACATGATATAGGGGGTGGACGGTAACATATTTTGTGGGGGTCAAAAAGTGATAACGACAGATGAGGACTGATAATTACGATATGCGTACGAACGTAGAGATTACTCGAAACCAGATTGCAGATAATGCATTTCATTTCAATATCATTTCATTAGCGTTATAATTGTAAATTCAAACACCTTTCAACCGCTACACCTTCTAGAGTTCTTGAGGATGAATGGGATGCTCTAATAAATTTGATATGAATACTGGGCATTCCGTTTTGAGATTACCAAAAATTATTCGACCGCTAAATTACCTCGATACTCGATGCATGGTGGTTGTTTACATCATCACTTTAGCTGTGCACTTCACTGCGCTTATCAAACAGTGAGATACAGCCAAGATGGGCAACGGACAGTAATGCATTTAACGAAGCAGCTATAATTTAGCGGTGAAACCTAAAGCTTCATCGATTGTCAGTTCTATCAATGCGCGCGGTAGGGCGGAGCTAAACTGGTAGTAATAAAGCTGCTCCACGGTCAACGCCAAAGTCCAGTCAACACACAGCTGGCGAAGGCGGTTAAAAAGCTTCTTTCAACTGAAGGGCTACGTGCAAATTGAGAACCACAATCTGTGTAGTACTAGAATTTGGTAAGTCTTGTGGAGGAAATAAATAAAGAAGAGATGTTGTCATAGTATGCCATTTTTAGTGGCTAGTTTGTCGTTTTCTGGTCTGTTTCTCGTTTGCTCGTTTGGTAGGACTCATCAATAATGATTATTCTTTGACTTTTTCACTTTTGTACTTCTTAAACGAATTTTTTTGTGGGCGGTGGGGTAGCAGGGCTTTTTATGAGCACTTTTGGGGGAGAATTAAACAAGCTTTTCAACCTTTTCATAGTTCGGCTTTTGAAGAGGGTTGTTTCATGGACTTCGGCCTCCGGCGGAGGGTGGGGGGGGGGTCGTATTTCCAAATTTTCCTCAACGCCTCGCTTGACCCTGCCGGCAGTGAACAAAAAAACATAATCAACAGAAACATAAAGAGCTTCCCGTTTTTTGTCCGGTGGGCAGCTAAGACGAAGAGACACTAACTTCACGGAAGAACAGGTGAGACAGAATAACGGAGAGAGGGCAGTCATCCCTCTCCCTGTTATTCTCTTTACGTTGAGAGCAGAATAGCGGTACTCAGTGGTTCTCGCTGTAAGAAAGTGTGCGGCACGGATCTACCGCCTTTGTCACACATCTTCTAACAGCGAGATTGGAGATCCGCGACTTTCGTGTTCGCTTCTATCTTACCCACAAGAGCTGATCCATTTTGATACATAGTAGATGCCCTTCAATTCTTCCCGGCTAAATAGGGAGCATTATGACTTTGAGACCTATCAAAAAACTACGCTATATTTCAATAAGGGGGAGGGGAGCATGCGCTACGACAGTTCGTGCCGCCTGCAATAGTTCCGAATTATGGAGAGAGGAAATTCACGGAATGCGTGAACTATTAGGTACCGGATATCTTAATGTCGTTTTTCTGAGTTCAGGATGTTTCGGGGCCGATTACCATGGAAAAATCAATTTCTCAGAACGTTCTCTTTGCTTATTAATACTACGTAACATGTTGCTTATTAGTCCCTATTGTTACTTTACAATTTACCTCTCCCCCAATTTTTATACCTTTTTCTGAAAATTCCTGGGTTCATTGCGCAAATTCGTATGTGTGTACCAAATGCCATCAAAGTCGGGCTGGGAGCTACAGATCCGCCAACCAAACTAACATTGCTTTTGTTGGAGGAATACTACCGTTTGGAATGCTCACGGTTCTCCTCAGTTTTCTTAAAAGACAGTGAAGTTTTTGAAAGGATGCCTGCAATCGTCTTCAAAAAGATGGCCCTAGTTAAGCCAGCTGAGAAGGGGCTGCACCAGACTTGTGCTGAAATGGTAGGATACTTTCACTGTGATGGATGATGATGCGCAAACATTCCTATGAATTTGATTCCGCAAGATATTCTGATAAATGTGCTCACCTGCCTCTCACGCGCGCTCAAAAAGGGTGCGTTTTTGACCCTATGTTGCAAAAAAGTCTCCGTAAAAAACTGCCCACTTGGGCTGATAAGTTCTAATTTTTCTGTCGTGCAATGCAGACCCTACGCTAACCAGCTGTATACTTACTTTGTCCAGGCCTTACTTTTAGCAAGTAAGAGGGATGATTTATCAGAGGATGTCAAAACCGACCTGCCTCTCCTTTTTAACTCAAAAAATTCCGAGCTTGGATCGTGCAAGGTTTCCACTCAAACTGTTAGATGAGGGGATCCTAGTAAGTCATTTTATGATTAAACTAATTCGCTCCCGGGTTTTGAACTGAAATATTGCTGGTCCAAAACTCTTGGTGAAAAAACGACATTAAGATATCCGGTACCTAATATTTATCATTCCGCTTTTATACATACCCCAAAGCATCCTCCCCTGCAAAAATACATTTACTGTGGGCAGAATGAATTATCGCACCACACGCCCCTCCCGCTATTGCAATAGACCGCCCTGGAGCTTCCTCCCCTTAAACTACCATTCAAACCAAGTGAAATTTAAGCGAGATCGAAAACGCGGAGTGAGACCGCTCGATAATGAAATTGTGGACGGTGAAGTGACTAAAAATGAGAAAGAACCAAAGCAGTCTGCCGATGAAGCTATCAACAAAGATGTCTCACTGGAATAAGGAAGGGGCGGGCCGGACGAGTTGTCGAACTTGCTTGCTCCACGGCTCCACTAACCCGCGCGTATTTGAATTAGCCGCTACGCCGTAATCCACGCTGCGTATCATGGGTGCGCGAGGTATCTCGTCCATAAGTTCACATTAGTCGCCATCAGATCACTTTGTAAGGCCCTAGCGCCACTGTCGCGCACTTTCGAGCCGCACAACGGCACATGTGTGATGCTTGCGAGCTACTCTCTATCCCACGAAGGATAGATCATTCGACACGACCTCATAAGGGGTTGTTCCTTTCCAGGAAGCAATTACGATAAGGAGGGGCCACATGAAGCAGTTACTTGGCTGCCAGGGAAGCGAGGTGTGGCGCATCCACCCCGAAAGCGTTACGCCCACTAGTTCAGTTGATGACTTGGGCGAGCTGTTTGCTGTTGGCTTTTCATTTTGGAAGATCATTTCCCTTCTAGCGGCTGTATCTTCCAACTTGCCCATGTAATGCCTTATCAATCAAAACACTATGCTTGTTGGCATGATGGCGGCTATCGGGGTTAACACGTCCGAACAACGTCGTTCTTTACCGTCGCTCATCCATGGTCGAAAATGAAAGGGCAATCAAAGGGGTACTATTTTGCTTATTTTTGACGGATTTCTTTGCTTTTTTCGCCATTGGCGTACTATTGAGACCCCACGTCCCCTCTAAACCCCTCCGAGATCTATCGTAATCACTGCCTTTAAGGATCGACGGACTACTTGAACCCAGCCCTTTAAACCGCCTCTGCGCTCTCTCGCGGGTCCCTCTTCTCCAAGGCTTAGTCCTAGGGCATTCACCCGTTCTCTAATCGTCTGTGCTCTAGCCATCGCGGCAGGACCATTGAGGAAAAATCAAGTAGTCCGTAAACCCTGCCTTTAAGTACGAACATTGGGGACCATTGCGAAAGAATCGCCAGATTGGTGTCTTCGCGCGGGCTCTGTGCACAAGGAAACGTCTCGACTCACTGAGCAGTCCACGATTTACCTAGCATTATGAAAGATTAGCAATAAATAAAACAACTAAGAAAGGAAACGGCAACAGCGGTATTGTCATTTGATTGTATCATTACTAGATCTATTGATCGCAAAAAAAATACTACTGAGAACAACTAGAACAGATTTCCGATGCTCACACCGTCCGCAAATGCAATAATGCGCTCAGATTTCATTTCCGTTGCTGTTATTGTTATTCGGGCGGCAATCTACCGATGATGGATGCATATGCAATAAATGGGAACGACACTAAAATCAACAAAATTCGGATGACGTGAGGTTTCCGGAGGATTTTAAACAGAAATCATGGAAATCGAAAATCTTTGTCCTCTTCACTGAACAAGAGCCAATTTCAAGAACTGCTTTTGTTGCTGAGTGAAAAGCCTGGTCTAAAAAAAGCCAAGCTCCTTCTGCTCCGAGAACGCTCTTCTGCTTAATCTGGAGCCAAAAGTGAACGCCTCCAAATATATTTATTTATTGCATGCTTACGCGCGCTACATTAATTCACATCTGAGCATCAGTAAAATTAGGGAACACTGAACGTTAATTAAGTGAACCAGCTAGGCAGCAGTCGAGATAAAGAGAAGATTTTCCAGAACTAAACTATAAAAAGCAGAGACGTCGACAATCAAATATCACAAGGTTCCTGTTGGCCCCAACTGAAGTTGTACTCAATCAGAAATGTGTTCAGTACTGTCAGTCAGGGTTAAGAAGTCAAGGCGGACAGCGCTAGGGATGACGCCACTCTCAACGGGCTCGAAGCATACGCACTGAATCAGAGACTGAATTTTCGGATGTTAGGTAATATATCGATCCAAGAAAAACCGTAAGTTGAAAGGGGGGCGGAAACTCGCAATAAACCTTTTTCTCTGCCATTACGCTAGTTAGGAGCCACATTACAACTGTAAACAGCTGGCAGACACCGGACTAGCGCCATAGTTTGATGTAACAATCGAAAGGCGAACAGCGACAACACTAAAGGGCCATCAAAAGATGCTTTCGAGCGACATTGAGAGGCCATATTCATTGGCTGCAATGAGCTGTGCCACAATGGCGGAAATTCGGCGGCGAGCGAAAGGCGGAAATTGCCTAAGAAATGTCACTGAGACTATATCAAGGGCAAGAACCACTTTCGCTTCACCAAACGAAAACAGAAATGCCAACTCTCATGGAATGGTAATGTTTCAGCGGACCGCCGATCTTGGAGCTCTATTTAGGAATCCAAATGTAACAAAAAATGGCATAATAAATATTATAACAGATTTCGACTCTGACCAGGTCGGATTAAATGAAAACATCACCAAGTACAGGAACAAGCAAAATATGTGGTTGGTTTATTTGGCTATAATTCCATCGAGTTCAAGGAAACTTTTTCATGGTTTTTTTTTACTTAAAATTAAACTTTCAGGACAATTGTTCTTCATTTACTCAAAAGTTTTTGTTGAACTGAAAAGAGAATAAAGAATGAAGGATTATTGTACTGAAAATTCACAACATTGGACAAATTTCGCGTACTTTTGAGTAACCGTAAAATATTTATAATATTTAATATTTTATAGTATTTGCAACAGAATAACGAACTACACAACAACAAATACCACAGTTGTTTTGCAGTTCTCCTTTGGACTCCCTATTTCGTTCTGGCTCATCAATGCACACCTTTTCCCACTTTTTCCCAGTCTCGAGGCTGTTTTGAACTGAATTTGAAATCATGGTCGTCAGTACCGTCATTTCGATGCACGCCACGCCCACTGTGGGCGGGCCTCCGCTTATCTCATGTGTGTTTTGTGCTTCTTCAGGCTTTTTGAGCCTCAGAGTGCTTTGTTCGCTGGATTTTTGATTCAGTGAATATATGCTAGTTTGATTATCGCACCTCATGATGAAGAACAACGATTATGTTGTGTGATGAAGGTGCCCGAAATTTTGGCAACTATTATAGAGGTCCCTTATTGGAGATTGGAGGTTGAGGTCGCCCGTGAGCAAAAGCGGTAGAAGTTACTCAATAGAAATTTTAGAATGAACAACAGCGATGATGTCCTCCGAAAACCAATGACCTTCAACACTTTTTATCACACAACCAGCTCTAGAATGATGATACGTTTCGTGCGTTTCCTATTTTTCCTTGAAGAATAAGAAAAAATATTTCGCATGATCAACCCGGATACGCCACGCACCATCCATTGGATTTTGGCAGCCTTTTGATGACTTGTGATTTTTACAATGACGAGGAGGCCGATGTACAAACAACCGTTTTTACCCTCCCAGACAAGCCTAATACCGACTAAACAATATTGGAGGAAATGGAAGGCTTCATTGATGAGCCAAATTCGATCCAAGATTACTCCCAAACAATGCGCACGATAGACGGCGGCATATGATGCCTCCTTCCCATTTGGTGAGTCATTTTCGCAGTGATGTGGGGAATTTTCTCACACAGTGTCGATAACGACCGGTACAGTTGACGATGTCGCTTGTGGCTTAGAATAAGCTTCGTTAGGCCTTTGAAGACGAAAATTCAGTCGAAATGTCAGTGGGAATACTTGGCCAATAATTATGCCTGGCAACTCATATGGCGCGAGATAGCTATTGATGAAAAGCAATGGAGTTGACGAGAAAATTTCCAGGCCTCCTCTGGTAAGGGGAAGCCATTGTGAGCAATGTCAAGTGGCTGCCCTCACCCCCACCCCCTAGGCTGCCTTCACTCCCCCTGGCTCACGGAGTCCCGTACTTTGAGAAATCCTGAGCGCCAGGGGGAGTGTAGGCAGTCTACGGGGTGGGGGTGATGACTTGATGATCCCCCTTACTGGATGAGTGCCAATTACCATTTCCTCAGAATCAGCACGCAGGGAAGAAAAAGTTGATATCCGTCCGCACGCGAAGAACAGTATGTAACAAGGAGCCTGAACGGCACCAAAACGTCTATCGGTCAAAAGTAAACATTTTCATAATTATAGATGCCACTGTCGCGTCACTAGTAACCAGAAATAACGTTGGCGAATTCAAGAACATACCGTGCGCGCAAAATTCAGCGCGATTCGCGTGCTTCATTATCCTCCCACACAAGATATCCATCCCCTCTCGAGCAGGTTATCAATGCTCTGTTCATTAGTGATCCCGACGCTTACGAACTTCTCGTCGAGGACTCCTCGCACTCTTTTTCCTGGCAAATGGGGACCAAAAATGTCACCAAATATCCAGGGCCGAAATACCACAGTACATTCCCGTTACTTGGCTCAGCAATTAAACAAGCAATGATGAAGCATTTTCAAAAAGCCATCAGCGAAGCAGGCCTCATAAAACAACTAAACCTATATTCCTCTGAACATGAATTCCATCGCGAAGTTGCTGTGCGGTTTACAATGCATTTTTACGCGCTAACAGTGAACGTCGCAGTCGTTGAGAGCCATGATGGCTTCCCAACAGATTCAAGTCTTTTCATGCAGACCATCGAGCGAAATGGCCATAAATACTTTTTTGTGTCCCCACAATACTTCAACGACCTTCGAACAATGGAGAAATTGGGAGTCATTAATATACAAAATACTGCTTGCAATAAATACTTTTCGGCGATGGCCCTAGGAAACATACGGAGGATGATTGGGCCGTACTGATGCGCTTCATTCAATTGACCAAACACTTCCCCAATGATTTGATTGAAAAAAATCTTAAGCTGCTAAGTTTGGCTGCGTGCCAACCTTTCCACAGTCATAGTCAAAGGCAAAACTTACAATAAGGCAAGAGTTAGGTTACGGACCTTTTCCGGTCCGTAGGATAGATCTCAAAAGGACAATCACATATGTAGCACCACGTATGTAAATTGCCCGACAGGGGCAGTAGCGTCATAGAAGACCGCCTCAACTGCTTCAATTTGTCTAGCCCGCAGTATGCTGCTGTCTGGGAACCTCTCATCCGCTGTGCTCTCTCACCTTTCCTTTCTCCACCCTACTCGGTCTCTCACTGTACTAGCACATCTGAACTAACTATGACTAAGCCCTTAACATTTACGTTTTTCGACGATTCTAGTCCTTTTTCCCGTTTGTAAAATTGCTGCAGAGCTCAAGATGTACCCCCAAATCTGGAACGCTCAGCTACCTTTACGGTCTCAACGGGAAATACGGTGGGCTACATGATCTCCGCTATAGATTCAGCTGCGGAGACAGCTCCTTTTGTCACTGAAAATAGCCCCTTGATACTCGCCAAGGGACCATCTGTGGCAGCTACGGCAGTTTTTGACCTTGTGCTATGCACAGAAATAATGGCTTCAAAGTAATAAAGGGAGCAATGCCAGATGAAAAATCAGAATTGAACGTTATAAATTCCACTAGATACACGATCAAGACGACCTCTCGTTCAGGAAGGTACCTACTTACATAATTTTGCGCATAACAGTTACGCAAGCGGGGTCTCATCCGGTAAGAGGGGGCATTGCACGGTCTGCTCTAATGCCAATTTGGCTCAAGGAGTCCTTTAAAGTTACGAGCTGCTATCAGCTTTTTTCCTATGTTATTTCTTCAGGTGTTTTGTGTAATGTATGTATTCTTGTACTAGATGACATTAACGTCTACAA
>MU873821.1:3550-13654 GCA_036418205.1 Ostertagia ostertagi | reverse complement strand
GTGGTTTCAGAATAAGTACTATAGAGAGGATGATGGTGGTCGAGGTGTCGAAAAGGGGGTCGTACCAAATCCACCTTGGGGGAGGGGGGTCGTAAAAATTTTTCAAAAGTAACAACGATAGGACCGACCCTGGTCCCAAGTACAGTGATTGGCTCACTCGGGATGTTCCCCCCCCCTAAGGACATGAGCGCCAATAATTTCTATTAAAATCGAATTTTAGCGATTTGGACAGAATAATCGGAAATATATTTTGGAGAGTTCAGGGGAGACTGTCTCGCCCAAAGCTTCTGCCTGAGCAAAAAAAATAAAAAAACATTTACATAATCAGGAGAGGAAAGCCAAAGATAAGAAAGGATAGTTCTGCAGGCACCATAGCAACGAATCGTAACCCACGCAAAAGATTTTCGTAGACGAGAAACTGATAAGGCGAAAAAGGTGCAGCCGCACAGATCGAAAAACACTCACTAGAATTGATAAGGTACTGATTGGTGAAGCCCGGATGGTCGACGTCATGGATGGCACCGGCGAATATCGCCGCCATTACCTCGAGATCAGAGAAAACTTCCTGAAATTCGAGCTCATTCTTCATGCCAAGAAAAAAAACACCCTTCAAAAGTGTCACTCACGGTGAGCACGGGAGAAGTGAGCAATACATGCATTGACTGAGCAACGTCGGCGGCATGAATGTGATTGTGATAAGGATTTGATCGATAATGGTGTTCAAGGTTCAGCAGATACGTGACGAACACAGACGACGGGATCTCGAACGTCTGAACGATGTTGGAGTACAGAAGCCGAAGACTGAGCTGAGGTGGGAAGAACATACCTTGATAAGACCTCGTTCCCGGAACAGCGCATAGGTGATAGTGGTGAGGGCGTGATTCTTGGACAGCTCATCGATCTTGAAGACATCCGGTCCCCAATCGTTAAGCTAAAAAACGCACAAGGAGTACTTTAAAGCTCTACTACTATACTAACACTCCCAAGAGCCTCCCTTATTCCCGTTCCCCTCATTTCGAGAACGTCCTCTAAGAAAACGCCGTTTTCAACACGGCTAGCGTAATTCTCCGAACATAAATCAATACGCTGTGACGCCTGCAGCTTTCTTTCTTTCCTCCTCTAGCAGCCTGGCCGACGGACTGCTGAATTAGTATGCAACACTTAAAATCAACAAGCCGTCGGCTTCAAAGGAGAAATGTCCAATATCCGCGCGAGAGAGGCGCGCATGAACGCCTTGCGGTCGCATGAGCGCGCCGAAAGTTATCTACTGGTATAGGTAAACGGCCGGTAACCCATCGCTGCTGCCTCGGTAGCCCTAAGTCTTCTCGTGCTGTTGGCAGCCATTCCCCCAGGTAATTGGCAGGTAGGCGGTCGCTGCTGCCTCGGTTAGACCTAAGTCTTCTTTCCTACCAAGCGTCATTTTCCCTAGGTAATTGGCCGGTAAGCTACCGGTGCTAGTTGTTGGTTGACCTAATTGTAAGTATTCTCGTCCTATTGGGGGTCATTGCTGACTCGTTTCTCTCGAGCATCTCCATTCCAGGGTTGACGCCCTATTCGTATGGGTACAGCTGGTTCCCTTAGATCAATTTTTCTTCCCTTTCTTCTTTTTCTTGGTTGGTACTTCGAGGTCACATATAGGTTTTACTGGTGCGTTCACATGGACGCATAAATAAATAAATAAATAAATAAACAAATATCCGTACCTGTTGCATGTAAACTGCGACCTCTTTGGCACAAGGCACTCCATATTCGGGCAGATGACCTTCATGAGAGGGCGCTCTCAGTTTACGTACACCAGAAATTCGATTCATAGCCGCCGTTTGCGCTTTCTTTAAAAGACCCATCGAAAGCTGCGGAGACGATGTTGACGGTCCCTGAAAACGGGGTTAAATATTAGGTCCTGAAGTCCTGAAATCCGAATCCACAATTTACCATTGGGATCCGAAACCCAATATTGTTTTCTAGGACCACTTCTCCCTCTCAGCGCGGTTGTTTTTCATGGATGAAATAACGTCATGCCCATATTGCAGTGGGTCGCAGAGTGGGCCGAAACGGGCAATTTCCGAGTTCAGATTGGGAATTGCTTAGGCTTGGGTAGGGTAACCCTTGCAATAAAAAGAAGAGGAGCAAAGAATGTAACAATTAGAACCGCTCGAAAAGTGATCAAAAAGAACCTAGAAAAAAGACCAAAAAATCAATATTTCAGGAAATATAGCAGCATAGAAAAACGAGCTTTTCTCAGGAATACGGGACAATTCTCCCAAAAAGGTAAAGCTTCTGGAAAAGCAGATCGCTAAAACAGACTGCTACTTCAATGCGACGACGGCAACGGGACTGATAACACACGTCCCACACCATTTACATAATCGGTTAAGGAACGAATTGAAGTGATTACTAGGTAATTCCCATAACAAATTACGCCGGATTAACGCCCTGTAGTTCGTCAAGAGATTGACGATTAGCCGTTCCACTCTTGTTATTATGCCTTGTGCAGGTGCAGCCAGCTATGCAATTCGAAAATAAACCGAGAACTTCACTCTGCCACTCAACCGTATTTTATAACCCATAACTCACAATCCATAACCCATACTCCAAACTTATAACCCATAACCCATAACCCATACTCCAAACTTATAACCCATAACCCATAATCCAAAACCTATAACCCATAACCCATAACCCACAACCACATAAATCAAAAGATATAATGAAAGTGTAGGGCATGGAAAGCTTGGACCCGCTCCATCCTATAAGACAAAGGATCTACAACCTATAAAGGCAGGTGGTAGGACAAATTCAATGGCGAACAAAGGGATCCAAATAAAAATTATCGAAAAACTGGATTGCGATATTAATTAGTTGAAAAATTAATAGTCAGCCGGTGAGTATATAGAGTTGGGCTTGCCCTTCGGTCTTACAACAATTCGAGCATTCTTGAAAATCGCCACTACAAGGTTTGTTTTCTGGACACTTGCCAGGAAAACGAGGCATAGCAATGAAAATGGTTACAGTGTCGGGCGCTATCGCAAAATACGGGGGCACGGTGATAGCAATGCCCTTTAGACCGCGCGAAACATCACATTTTTGTTGAAATCGGGACAAAGCCTTAGGCGAGGGAGGAGAGACTTTAAAATGCGTGAGTAAATTCCATTTTCACTGGAGTTTCTTTCCACTCTTATATTCGTCTGGAGAATGCCCCCATATCTTCGGATAGCGCCCAATATTGTATAACCTACAACTCAGCCCGCCATCACATAACCACCCTCCACCCCACTGTATACGCAAACCCCTAACCCATAACCCATGACCTCATAACTCATGAAAATGTTATAAGACTTAAAGATGTTCGATAACTATAGATTCAAATATTGCCCTTATTTTTTTTACTAATTATTCATTTAGTGGAAAATATCGATTTAAATGCGTAAACAAATTACTACAAGTAAACCAGTGAACCATTAAAACATACCTCTCCAGGCACTTCGATCTCGATCGTAGGGTCGTCATCATCTTTGTCCATATAGGTAGTAATTAAAAATTTAGACACCTGAGTTCCGGATTTTGAGGACTCAGCAAAATGGCTGAGCTCCTTGTTGAGCATCTTTCGGAACTGAAAACATCAAGAATTTTAATGGGAAACTGTCAAATAGCAAATGAATTCACAAAGAAATTCGAGTTTGTCCGAGCAAAAATACTCCTTTTTATACACCAGTATGTTTATAGAATCCTGCTATAGAGTACAGTTAACAATGTGAAACTGGGTGATAGATTGCACTGATCTCAGCCAAGCCACACCCATATTTGTGTGGGTGGATTGGCGGGGGTTAAATGGAGACCGGAAGGAGGCTGCAAAAGGGTTTGAGGGTGAAGAAGGCGACGATAGCGAAGCGATTTTGAGCCTACAAAGGGGTACAGGCTTGCTGCTGCACCGCTGCGATCAATGTGTCGCCTTTGCGAATCATCGCGACAATCCATCATTCGCCGGAAGTTGCAATTATGTGCGCGACCGCGCGACACAACACTCTTAAAGGTGATATACTGTAACTGATAGTCCAAGGTAGGCGGTGCAGAAGGTTGAACTTCTGCTGACAGTGTTGGTAGAAGGCTGGGCACGTTGCCAACGTGATGATTCGCTGTGACCGGAAATCAGTTCGCCACAGAACCAATAATACGGGGTGATTGTTCCAAAATACCGTGACAATGACTAGGTACGACGAAGACGGGCGAGATCATCGTTTCCGGGTCGTACGTCAAGGTTTCCATAGATCAATGTCACAATCGCCATCACCACCACCGCAACCGCAGCGTAGCGCAGTCGACGACGCGAGGGATACCAACGAGCGACTTTTTACTTCAGCACTTCTTATCACTGGGCTGATAGCGCGGTGCTTACCCGACCAGCATCAGCATCAGTGACATTTTGTTGACACATTCCGCATCGGCTCATTTGACTCTGTTCGCTCGAGATTAATCGGAGGGTATTCCCCCACCCCATCTTTGAAGGTCGTCGTCGGTCGCGGCAGTCCGAGAGTATCAGTTTGCACTTTCAGCTCTTCTTAGCAATCGATTCGTCGCAGCTCCTCTTGCATTTCTTTGGGGGGCAATTACAGCTGATATAGCCAGAACATCTAATTACAAGCTTGCAAATCCTTTTCAATTTGTGGAAATGACTTTCACAAGAAAAAACCCGTGCTTTTCAGAATGACGTCGGGCTGCGGACTGAAAAGTCACATGCCAATTATCGTGACTTTTCTGAGTGTACAAATCATGCAACGATAGAAAATCGTATCCAATCACAACGCGTCACCTGCCCTACCATAGGCACTATGAATTTTAGGATCTTGGGAAGCCGCCTCGCTTCATCGGGTTCAAGCCGCGCGCGCGTTTGTTGCATAAGTCGCCATGCTACCATCTTTCAGGACGTAGTTCTTTTCTCACAGAGAAACATCTTATAGCCTGCTCATTAAATACTACCGTCGCCGTCTGTCACCTGCACCACCATCGCTTAATCAATCCGTTTTCTCGTCCCCATTAATCCTCATTCATCAGTCGATCTAGCCTTCTTGCGCGTAAAAAAACAGAAGATAAAGCAATCGATATCCTACCAAATCCTTTTTTATGAGATGCGCCATGCATTCCTCTTCCATCCAAAATCATTCCTCATATGATTAGAAGGTAGTCTAGCCTATTCAATTAATCGCGATAGCCAACCTATTTACAGTTCTACTTTTGCCACTCTAAACGAGCTAGCAACAACTGAAGGTTTTGGAAGGATGCAGGGCCCAATGCGCTTATCGTGGGCAAATTCTAACTAGGATTTGATCCCTAAGCAGCGCAAAGGCGGTAAGCGTGACCGTTGATGCTACATGTTCTCTCAAGTTCTTCCTCTCTCGGATATCTTATTTACGCGTGCATGCCATATTAATTCATATTGATTGATATGTATATATTATAAAATGGACCCTATTGGTTTTCCTCTTCTCATACAGTAACTTTATACAGGGTGGCTAAAAAGTAAGGACGCGGCTTTGAGCGCTTGCTGGCACTGAGCCGTGGAGTATTTTCGGAATGTTTCGGAACTCTTTGAAAGCTTTGAAAGCTATGTAAGAAGCTCCATAAGTTGTTTGGTCCAATAGTTCATCTGAAGCTCTCCCTATGAAAAACTTTCTACCTTTAATATGAAAAGGTGTGTGAAACTAATCTCCAACCACTAATGCTTGTATGATCCACATTCCAAGTACTCATTATTATTTTCTTTCAGTAGTCCTGACCCATGCTACAGTACCCCCCCCCCCCCAGATACCCCCCCAAAAACGCCTTCTCCTGATGCCAGTCCCCAGCTGTTCATAACACTGCATTCCGCGCGCGCGTGACACTTCCTCGTAAGAGGATGTGGGTCCCCTAATCCCACGAAGCTGAATCACCTGATACACACGACTTCATCACCAGATCACATGTGCGCGGTATATGTGGACGAATTCCGCCCATACTTCTAATCACCTTATGACGCTTTGTGGCTTGGTGATGTACTCAGACCTCTCTTAGAGTGAAAACACCTTGATCAAAGATCAGGCTACCTTGAAAGCGTGACGGTGATGTGTGCTTTCAAATGACTCAGCAATTCCGCATAAAGGTCATGTGCATGGCGTATCACAGAAAAATCGAGGAAAGCCAAGAACCACTACAGTATCTGTTACTTGTTCCTTTGAAGGTTCACGCATTTCTCAAGGCTTTCAACCGCATTGGGCATGCGCGCGGCTCGATTCTGAGCCCATTTCACAGCGCCTGAAGCCAGAGATCGAATGCGTCCGGCGAAACGATTCCTCCACGCATCCAAAGAATCGCCAGGCCTCAAACAAATTCGCCCCATGCATCCACTTCGCTATTCAATTGCCTCCCAAAAACATCCGCGGCGCTCAAGTTCTCCCTTTCTGAAGAAATGTGAAAGATAGCAGGATTTTCAGTGTAAACGAATGGGTTTGAATTGAATTTTATGTGTGTTTACCTTGCTGGAGGCCATTTCCGAGACGGAACGATGGGTTTGAATCGTTTCCAATTGATCCAAACACCAGTCGAGTTCCTCTGAAAAGTACATTTGCCGGCTTTCATGCGATTTCCATTAGAATGTTGACTTTTCCCAACGGATTACCAAGAGTTTCCTGAGCGCATGTGACGACGTTCTCGGGCAACGGGGTGTTGTGAAGCGGTGGTCGCTTCGCCGTGCGATTCGCGTGACGGCCCATCATCCATCGACTATAATTTAGTGAATTTTCTCGAGAAATCAACAACAAACAATATAAGCTGAAGGCTTCCATGGCAATTTGCTAAAACTCCGGCCGGGCTATTTGTTCTCAATGGATAGCCACGATTCCGCCAGATAATCTCTCGCCCCGCTAGAAAACCCTTGCTAGAAATCATGGAATGAAACATTTTCGATTGCTGAACGAACTTCCCTTCGAGAAACTGCCGGGATTAAAAGGGCTTAGTTGTTGAGAACGATGTGGAAGCAACGGGCGAAAACAGAGGATACGCCAGGCCACTGAGGAAATTTTTCAGCTATTACGACCTCACCCCGCCACCAGCTTTAGCCTCATTCCCTCCCTTTACTCCGAGTGCTCTCACACTAAACTATCTTAATGCCTCATTTACTTCTTAAATTTCTTAGTTCTTAATTTTTAATACCCCCCTCCCCTCATAAATATCAACGCAAACAAGAACAGCTCTCTAAGTTTTCCCCTAATTCATTGAAATCTACTTCGTTTCTTTTCAAAATGCCCTGTCACTGAGAAATATTTTCAGCCACTGCAACCCCTGCACGCAACCCCCCCCCCTCGCCCATCCTTTCATCAGGTTTAGGGTCTTACTGGCAACGGCCCGTTCGTTACTCTTACTCCAAGCAACACCAAGCTACTGAATACTTCAATGAATGCCTGAAATCTGTCAGTAGTCTGAAAAGGGTCGTGAACCTCAGGGAATTTTTTTATCTAGTCCCCGAATTTGTTGAGACGCCCATTTACCCATTCCCAAAAGTGCTCTACCAGTCAGATCAAATATCACTTCCTCCTAAATCCCTCCAAAAAGACGACCGCTAACCCCAGTTGAGGGTTTTCCAGCTGAGGGTGAACCAAGGGCCGAAAACCCCTGGATTGGAGACCACAACGGAACTCACCTGGATGTTGGCGATGGAAATGAGATTTGCTCGGACATTTCGAAGGCTAGCGAGCAACTGAGCGAATGGTGTCACGATGAGGTCGTCGCCATGTCTAAACGAAGCGATTTTGATCAAAAATCATCGCCAGGCAGCAATAAGATCAATGGAAAAGCATCGTACAGCTTGCAGTTTAGCACTAGTCACTAACATCGAAGGGAACAAGTCAATGGTGTCGCAATATTACCTAAGTCCAGCCTGTCCGTATTTTCGACGCAGCATAGGTACTGATGTCAGACAGGAGCAATGAGCTGATGGAGCCTTTTATGAGTGGATTTTTCAACGACGGCGACGATGAAACACTTCGAATTCAAGTTCAAGGATGAAAACGAAGATCTTGTGGTGGTGTTATGTCACAGACATGAGTGGGCAATAGTTGCAATAGCACCGGAACACGCGCTGAATGCGCTTGGCCGCCCGCCCTTCACTGAGAGAGGTCCTCAGACGTGTACCCGCCTCTGCTTTGATTGCCACGACGACGACGACGACCACGACGAGACCACGACGGCTACAGCGAGGAGAAACATGCCTCTTTTCACGTGACACATGTCAGTGATACCCAAAGAAATCGGAAAATGGAAAAGAGCAATTGCCATGGGAAATCATTCAAAGAACTCAGCTGCAGCGGCTTTTCGAAGAAAATGTTCGATGAGGTGTTTTTTCCAGGGAAAGAATCAGAGACAGAACTTGTGGAAAGGTCTATCACACACACGTGGTTCGGGCAATTAATGGCATCGACCTTTTAGATGATCGTCTTCACTGTAAACAGTTATGACTCAAAAACTGGTAAACGTCCGTCTTCACCATGATACCACACTAATTGTCACGAGCGCACTTTCGCCGAAAAAGTTCAGCTTCCTTTCCCTACCCATTTCCTACCCTTCGAAGTGAGGAAAACGGGTGGTGCAACTTTGAAAGCGGAAGTTTGTGCGAAACGGACGCAACGAGGACACCCTTTGAGGCAGCATTGTATGGACGTATCGCTGTCAAGTGTTTGCATTTGGAGCGAAGAGGATCCCACGTCACCCGCACCCGCACCCGCACACACCACACAGCCCGGCCAGGCCAAGCCAGACGCGCACAAAGCAAAATTCGTTAGTCGCCTGACATCCTCAACACAACTGACGACGACTTCAATTCGTCTTCTCCCCCGTCTTCAGCCGGATCAATAGAACTAACACTCGGGGCAATTATGTGTCAGTATTTCGGAAACAAAGCCCCGCTATTCAAGCGGTCAATGGGCTTCGTGGCTCTCTACGAGGGAGTCACGGCTATGGTGGCCGCAAAGCCGAAAGGGCACGAAAAACGGGTCGTCAAAGGGATTAATCGAGATGTTTCTGTTGGGTGAAGAAGAACTTTTTGCAGCTATCTCGACAGCTTGGCAAATTAGACGGCGCCAGGAGCGACACCTGCTCCAATCTGCATTGTAAACACGATAGCAACCCTGGGAAATGTCTCATTAATCAGGTTCAAGTCGAGTTCTGTGCGTTTCACGTGCGCTTAAATGTAACGCGCGGCGCGCCAAACGTATCACGAGACAATATCGAACTTACTTTGGCGGTTTCGATAGGAATGACATACGTGCGACTATCCGCACATAAGCAAACAAACGCGACGACACTAAACGGACTCTAAAATTTTCCACATCACACAAACATGTGCCGACCCGACTGGGGCGGCGACGGGGCCTCGTTAGAGAAGCAGAGAAGTGAAGAGATTTGTGAAGGGACGTGAGGTTGAACACCTGTCTCCACGTCGCGTCTGACACGACGAGGAACGTGAGGAAATCAGCACACGGAACAGGTGACGATACGCGACTCTTACCTGGCCAACAACGGATCATCGTCGGCGCACGAAGACGACGTGCACATGGCCGCCGATCTCGAAGGATTCGCCCGTCAAGGTCATTTCTTCTGATAGAAGCGCTCGCCTTGCAATCTTTTCCTATCAATCGCCGCCACTTCCGGTGGTGGTGATGGTTGTGAAGCGATGACGGTGGGGTGGTGGCGGCGGAGGTGACGGTGACGGTTGTGTCGATGATGGCGGTGGTCTGGTGGTGAAGGCGGTGAAAGGCGGTCGTATACCGGCGCACACACCTGGTGCTGTGCCCATTCACGGTTAAAGGGCCAGGGAAAAGAGGATAAAGGATAAAGGATAAAGCATTTGCCGTTGATCAATCCCTTTTTGGGATGCGGCACGCATTCTACTTCCATTTGTACATTCGTAGTGGCGTTTGAATGCGATGTGGCCTATACAATGACTTGCGGGGGCCAGCCGATGTACAAGTCAGTGTTTTTATCCTCCCAGACAAGTCTGGTACCAATTAACCGACCCCGGAGGGATGGAAGGCTTGGTTGGCCCGGGCGACTCACGACCCAGGATTGATCCCCGGAACC
>MU873820.1:0-12051 GCA_036418205.1 Ostertagia ostertagi | reverse complement strand
GGGTAGTCGAAAACTGAATCAAACGGGAAATTCTAGTGAGGTTCAGAAAACCTTCGCTTAACTAAAGCATATTCGACCGCTTCATGGACCACACCGTTTACAGGCATGATGATGTATTGTCTATATAATAGTAATAAAAAATTTCGGAAGAAGTTGGACATGGAAAAAATTGTACCAAGTGCTGACGCGCATGCGCGTCAGGAATGTCCAACGCGGTGCCAAATGTCTGACGCGCTTGCTCGTCAGCATGTCGTCAACGCGTCAATTTACAATTAGTGAAGCGCCGGGAACTTCGTTCTTGTTCTAGCGACGTGTCAGCAGCCTCGTTTCGTCGCTCCTGCAGCGGCTGTGACGTCACCACATGCGCTCGCGACCCTGAATACATCGCCTTTACACAAACAGACTAGTTGTGGTATATCTTCCTAGTTGGAAGCGATTCAATCACCTCTTTCCCACATTCTATTCAAAAGAGCCGTTTTTGAAAGATTTGCTAAGTCGTGGATGCTCCAATGCTGCTGAAAATAAAATATACTGCGTATGGTGTCATATTATTCTGCACTTCCTTGAAATAGGTGTAGACACGACCGAATCTTCTGGAGCACTCACGGCTTTACGTTCCCAGTCATCCATTGTCCATCACGACCAGTTTGTAGGGTGAGCTCAGTGAAATAACAGTGTGAATTTAGGTGGAGATCCAGTCAGACGAGGTGGAAAGCCGTGAGCAAAGTTGCCAAACGAAGCTCTCAAGGTTTAAATTTGATACTCCCAGTCAGATTTTGAATTTACTACACCTTAAGAAACTATTCAGCATTGCCACGCGAGAAATCGTGGGGATCAACGAGTTAAGACGTAGGGCACGGCATCACGCTTTGTCCACTGAAAAGCCGATGCGATCCTCATTACGATCATCTTCCACCTTGAATGGAGGACATGCGACAGCTGGAGGTCGGTCAATTTTTTCTATCAGCTGCGGAGGAGAACATATTTCTGGCTAGGTATCGATTTTGTGTATCGTTATGTTCTCAGTTGCGTGCATAGCGTCGCCTATACTTGGCACACCGGCGAAGATAATCCGCTTCTGTAAGATTACGCTACCGGCTACAAGATTTATAATATGCCGCGATCAAAAAGCGTCCAAGGTAATCCGGAAGTTAGCTATATGTCCTGTTTCCCACGTCATTGTCTACTAGGAATATCTCCGTGCTTATTATTAGATTGTTCGATTGATATATCGTTCTTCGTCAGATGGAAAATTTTCTTCTCATCTCATGGTTCTACACATGTTCAATAACATTGGATGAGAACTGCCTGCTCTACGAAAATATTCTTTCAAGTTTGCAAATTACGAGGTCTTGTATCACCTGTATCACCTGTCGTCCCGTTGATCATCGAATTGCTCGAGCGGGCGCCAGCAACGTCTCCATTCGTCCCTGTCGCGTGCAAGAGTTGTCCAGTGGATCCTCCTCGCTCGAGGGACACGTTCATTCCTTTCGTTCAGAGCTTTCGTGAAGAAGTCTGACCATCGGGCCGGCGGTCGTCCAGGTGTTCGTTTGACGTCCCGAGGGATCCAGTCGGTAACCGCTCTGGTCCAACGGTCATCGCAAAATCGCATGACTTGTTCGGCCCACCTTATCTTCGATTCCTTGCAACACATTCTTGCTGGTTTCCACGGAGTGGGTACCTTGCATTCCGACAGGTAGCGCGTGAAGAGTCGAGCCAGAGTTTTGATGATAACTGGCGGTGCATTCTTCAGATGTTCCGGTTTGACCCTGTCGAGACCGGGTGCTGTACGATTCTTCACCGACTTGATGGCGTGTCGGACTGAGGGAACGACGTATCCATCCTGTTGCAGTTGATAAGTGGGCAGATGGACATGGCTATCGAAGAGATCCGAGTAGAAGTCGTGGATGACTTTCTCCATTGCCCTTCGGGATGCAGTAACTGTTCCATCCGGACGTCGGAGGCAGGTCATCTTGGTCTTGTAGCTGGCAAAGCTTCGGCGGGCATTGCGGATGCTCCTCCCAGCCTCTGCTGCTTCAGCTAATACTGCTGCTCTTCGCTCCTTGAGATCTTCCTTTATCGCCTCTCTGCATAGCTTCGCAAGCTCGGACGTGTTGGTGATTGCCTGCAGCTCGTGCGGCTCCACGTTGGCGTATCAAGTCGAGAGTTTACCACAGTCGCTTGGTGACTTTTAAACTCTCTGCCTTCCTGCCATCTCGTGAAGGTGTTCAACGAGCCGATAGTACTCCTCGTCGATGTTTTCGATGACGGAATCCTCCCATAAGCTGACGAGGGAAGCGAAGTGGTCCCAGTTGATGACTGTCCTGGGCTTCGCTTCCTGAACTTTGCTGCTCTCTCAACACGCATCGAGAAGTGGAATCTTGCGCGGAGGAGACGATGGTCCGATCCCGTGTAGAACTTTGGAACAACAGCGACGTCGGTCAGGCAAAACCTTCGATTGAAGATGATGTGGTCTATCTCGTTATGGAACTGTCCATCAGGTGACTCCCAAGTCCAACGAAGGTGAGAGGGCTTTTGGAACTGTGAGTTACCATGGATGGTGTTGGTCGACATGAGACAGTCTTTCGCCCTGCTCATTCCATTCCATTCCGTGAGTACCGATGTGAAGTTCTTCAGCCGTTCTTCTTGGGCCAATCTTAGCGTTGAAGTCGCCGACGATGACCTTGAAGAAGGTATGATCTTCCCTGTAGAACTTCTCCAATTCCATATAGAATGCTTCGTGTTCTTCTTCGTCGTAGCTGGATGTTGGTGCGTATTGACAGGAAGTTGTCAAAGCAGGAGTAGAACCGCATCATGATCTCAATCTTCCGATTGGGGCCGTTAGATTTCGTAGAATCTATGTTCATGTTCAGTACTGATCGCCATTTTAGTCCTTATTCGTTTCAGCCTATCCAGACCTTGAGAATATAGCAGGCTTTCCGGAGCGGTCCTACCCAATGCTGCCGTTTCGTAGGCTCTCTCAGGTATAGGGGAATGATGTCCATTCATAATGCTGGTTCCCGCATGTTGACGCCTACGAGTAGCCTGCCAGGCTTTGAAGATTGGGGTAGGATAGACCTTCCAGGTAGTTAGCCACGCTATCCTGGAGCGGAACAAGGGGCTTATTTTTGGAGGCGGCCCCGAATCGCCTCCCATGTACTTCCCAGTCACTTGAATGCAAGCTTTTGGCTGTGCCGACATGCAGGATACCAACCGCACACACACCACACACGCAAGCATGCATGGATGCGCCTGAGTGGAGACAGCTGGTATGAATCAACACAGCACTACAGAAACAGGGAGTCCATCCCCTGAATCCACCTGCGTCTCAGGGCAAGTACATGGTGGCTTTTGGTCCGCGGTTCACCCCCTATCCGCCACCTGGGAGTGGGAGGTCCAGTTGACAAAAATCAGCCAAACCAGCAATTAACTCTCACTCGCTTTCCAATAGGAAAAATGACGTGTCGTATACAGTTTCGAGCTCTTCTAAACATTCTGCTATCAGGTTGTCTGGAGAGCCCAAGCGTGTTTCTTTTCGAAGTTGACTTCTATGGTTGACTGCTAGGACAAGCGTTCTTTGAACTGGACTTTTTCCTCTAACACATCGTCCTTTGAAATAGCTTCACCTAAAATTTGTAAGCATTTTCTGCGCTATTCATTCGTGTTTAATTTCATTGTGGATGGAGGTCATAGGGTGTGAATCAACACATTACTTTGAGAGAAGATCCTTAAAAAGATGTGAAATCTTTCAAACATGCTCTTCGGACCTAGTCACGACTTCTGCTGAACAAATCTACTTTTCTGAGGTCTCGCCGGTAAAAACGTTCGGTCTATTAGGTGGCGAGAAATTACTTGCGCGCAACATTTCGCATTGTTTCAAACCTTGCATGAAGATTCTGTGTGCTTATTCCTCCCAAATCATTTATCTATTGCTGTTATTGGTTTGCAAAAGAAGAAATTTGTTTTCCAAGTTCTGACAAAGACCTGTTCAAGTTGGAATGCGATTGCGCGGAAAGCAAACAGCTGGACTGAGAGCTAAATGATTTCTTCGAGGCTCACGGTTTTCTACAAGCCGTCCAAACATGTGAATAGTAATGGAAAATGAGACCATCTCTAAGCTGAACCCGTAAGAAAATGTGAACGGACTGCCGTTACCCAATGTGTAGAGGAGAATTACCAACAAGAGGAATGACCAAAACGATGACCTGAGCTTAAACAAGAGTGCCGAACAGAACCAATTCCCAAAAACTTGTTCAGACGACACGAAAAGTTCGGAATGGTCTATCCTTCTATTAGGTTGTCTCATAAATAGTGTCGCTTTTTTTCAACCAAAAAATTTTCATCTAAATCCCCATGCTTTTACATCGAGTCATATACCATTCGAAAGAGAATTGTCTGCTCTACAAGATGCTATGTTCTTCTTCCATCTATGTTCCAGGGTTTTCAAATTTTAGGGCCTGCGAAATGGGAGGTCCAGCCGACAAAAATTGACCAAACCGACAACTATCTCTAACTTTATCTTCCCTTGGGAGAAATCAATCAATGATGTACCCTCTACTTATGCATGACCTCTTCTAAACATTACACTATTAGGTTTCCCAACAAGTCGCGTCATTCCATTTCCAGACCTGGTTTTTCAACCAGAACTCGACGGTCGAGCACCATTACCTGAGATCTAGGTCGAAATTTTTTTATAGCCGAGACATTGAAAAACTAGTAGAATTTCAAGAACAAGTCATGACTAAGTTAGGAATGTACGCCTGGTTGATTTTCTCATCTTCTCAGGGATAATTTTTTCAAAGAAATGCGGTCACTTTCGTGGATAAAAGCACCTTATTCCTAAACACCTAAAATTCGAACTAATTCCCAACAAACATAAAAACAAAACAAATGAGCGAATAGAGCAGAAGAAGTGCTCACAAAAGGAACACCACTCGATATGAAACAATGGCGTTTACGAGGAACAATTTTAATTTGAAAATTGCTATGGCTTATCGGTCAGCCAATTCGAAAAGAAACACGGCAAAGCTTTTTCGGCAACCTAAGAGTGGAATGTTCAGAAGAGGTCATGAGTAAGTAGAGGGTACATCATTGATTGATTTCTCCAAGGGAAAATAAAGTTAGAGCTAGTTGTCGGTTTGGTCAATTTTTGTCGGCTGGACCTCCCATTTCGCAGGCCTAAAATTTGAAAACCCTGGAACAGAGGTGGAAGAAGAACATAGCATCTTGTAGAGCAGACAATTCTCTTTCGAATGGTATATGACTCGATGTAAAAGCATGGGGATTTAGATGAAAATTTTTTGGTTGAAAAAAAGCGACACTATTTATGAGACAACCTAATATATAGCTAACTTGGTGTGTCGGTTTGTGTGTATGTCTGTCTGTCCGTCCGCAAAATGAAGTGAGTGATAAGGCAGCTAATGGAATAAACAAGCCGCTAACAAATCGGGTAGCTCGCAGGACTTGCGCTATCAATGTTTTGCAATGGCATGATTGTGATAACACCCCAACGGCTATATAAACACGTATGGAGGGAGAGCATGGTGTCCACCGAAGTGGGCGGCACTGACGTCCAAGATTTCAAATTAGATTCCAAAACGGCCCAAAGACTGGGGAAATGGGTAAAGGTGTGCATTGATAAGTCACATCGAATTAGGGAGACCCACCCCCGGTGGCGGGGCGTTCTAAAAAAGCAGTGCTTTATGAAAAATTTCATAACTCGGTTGGGAGAAAGCCTACAGAGCAGAAAACAATTGGTGTAGGGAGCAATGTCTAAGGTGTTCCCAGCATACATGATGTAGGCCCGCCCACAATGGGCGGAGCGCGCTCTGAAGTGTACAGCGTTTCCTACAAGATCATAAATCGGTTCGGAGAAGCCGCGGATAGCGGGAGAAAGGTGGATAAAGGTTTGCGATAGGAACAAAATTAACTGCTCCCAATGGGGAGGCATACACCGAATTGGGCGAAGTTATCCATTAACCATTAGGGCGGTTCTGAGAAGTCCCAGAGACAGAAAAAGAAGTGGGTAGCGGCTTAAGCAAGTTCAACTGCCCTTGGTGGGTGGCTCTTACACCAAATTGGGCAAGATTTCCGCTAACCACATAAATCGACTCAGAGACAGTTCTGAGATCCGAGAAAATTGAGGAGAGGTTGGCGAGGAAGAAAAACTGGGCGGGACATGCTCCGAAATGGGAGGAGTTTATCACGAGATTTGTAAATTGGTTCCAGAAGCAGTCTGGATACCGGAAAAAAGCGAAAAAAGGTTGACGAGAGGGGAGGCCAAAATCCAATAGTGGTTGAGCATGTTGCATACGGATAGCATAGGTCAAATATTCTAAAATAATCTAAATATTCTATCGCCCCGGGCAACAGCGTGCGGCGCGAAGTGGTTGTTAATGACATGCCATCATATTCCTCTGAACGTAGATTTTTAGTGTTCAAGATATTGGCTATTTGGAATCAAACGGTGTTATTTGAATGCGAGCTGTCCGCATTTCCCGCTTATTCCGAGTTTTGACAAAATGTAGGCTGCTAAAACGGTGGGCTTGGTGCTTTGCTATATCGCTGAGATTGGCATGGGGAAAGTTGATGTAAGATGGTTCATTAACACCTTGGAGCCCTGCAGCCCATATGTGGGCTGCAGTCCGTCGACCGCGTAGGACCTTTCAGCTCACATTTCGGAAACAAATGCCAAGTTTTTCTTTTGCTTTCTTTTCCATTTCATTCGATAAGGATTCTTCTGCATCACCAGTAGAATTTTCTTCTCAATTTGCTTGATAACATTCCTAAAAATTTCACTGAAGTCCCACATCGCCAAAAAACGTGAAACATGCGCGGTCTCCAATGTGCTAAAAGAGGGTTCAGTTGAAAAACGTGTTGCCGCAGACTTGTAAGCGCTACTGTAGCCATAGAACACACGCGCGAAGCAAATATTGTTTCAGCCCGAAGGTTGAATCGAGAACAGAAAAAAGTGAATTTTAATTGACAAATGTCAGTACGAAGTAACCTTTTAAATGCTTTCAGACAAGCGCCGTTCTGTTGAACCACTGACACCATCAGGACTAAGTGAAGGAGACCCACTCGATGTGGAGGAGGTTAGGTTTGAATTTGTGAAGCGTGTGCAGTAGTCATGATTCTTACATGTCGGTTTTGGTTTTATGTTACATACCACGTCACTCTTTGGACATAGTGTGTCTGCTATAGATACAATCAAAGCAACAATCCCAAATCAAATTGGTGTGGTAACAGAGGTCGATAGTGAAATTGTTGATGTGTTACTGACTAAAAATGATAAAAGTACCACAGCAAACTGCCGATGAAGCCATTACCAAGTATTCCCTACCTTCTCTCCTTAAAGGAAGAGTAGGTGAAGGACGAGTTGTGAGAACACACTTGCTTCACGGCTCCACAATTTCGTGCGTACTCCCATGAGCAGCTACCCCGTAACCTACGATGTATGAGGCACTTATCTCGTCCTAAGTTCACATCTATCTCGCCATCAGGCGCACTTTCGAGCTGCGACAATTCCACATCCATGATACTTGTGGGGTTACCTACCCACCCACAGACAACAGGTTCTTAGAAACAATTTCGTCTACGATTGTTGCAACCCTCTTCTATCGAAATCACTTGTACTTCCAAACAGTGTTTTTCAAAAAAATGCTCTGTTTTAGGTGAATGTCAGTGTTTCGCTCGTGATCAAACCTGTTGATGAAAGCGGTAGAGAGATAGTCGATATCGCTGAGCTTAATGATAAGCAACAGGAAGAAGATGATGTGTTCTTGTCGGACAATGAAGATAATAATATAGAAGGCTTCCTGGTCGAAGAGAGCACCCAGACCGATTCGGCAGCGCAGTACACGGACAATGAAGTATGTTGTTTTATTGAAGGAAATTGACAGAGAAAAAATACAAAATAGTGACGCAATGTGGTTAGGTAGACAATGCTACCCTTGTTGGATTATCAAAAACCATTGGTAAAGGTGATGTTGTGGAAGGGTTAGACTGTTTCTTTTATCTGTAAAGCAGCAGCTGTCCACGAAATTATGTTTCATGAGTTCACAGGATACCAAATTACCTTGTTGAAGAATCTGTTGGCAGAAGAATGGCGCCTAGTACACCTCAAATCTTGATCTCGCGAATCTTGCTTGAATCTTGCGTGTAATAGTATTTTAGCCAGTCAAATGAACTTTTGCTAACTCTTTTTCCACTTATCAGATGGATTGTACAAAAATTTGAGACACACGTTCAAATTAGTCGTTTTGGGGGAGAGGAGTATAGGAACTTGGAACATTTCTTATAGTTAGGCGAGTTCCGACTTGCCATGCTTCTTCAAGACAACAGAAAAATCTATTTATGCTGTCGCTCGTGTAGGGGCTCTTATATTTATGAGGAAAATTCTAGAGATTTTGACGTAAGATTTCAATCAACAGTTGCATTCTGTGCCGCAGCAAGTTTGTTGCTATGCGCCGCGAGCAGAGGAACCTTTTTGCCTCTTCCCGGTATATTGATGAAGCCGAGAATGTTGCGTGAGTGCAGCATGATCTGCAGTTGGCATCGGAAACTTCAGTCTGAGCTGGGAAATTTTCAGAGAAGAAAGCTGTGACTACTTTATTGTAAGTAAACGATTTGGAACAGGTGTACTGTTGTTGCTAAGAATTCCCTCTAAGGCGAAGTGAGGATCTATTATTACGCACTCGAGTGACAGTGGAGATGTGGAGCGTGAAGGGAGTTATGGAAAAAACGGGATGAGATACTTGACACGGATGAAAATAAGTGCCCGTCTCTAGTGGCGACAGAGCGAAGTAGAAGTGATCTGTCACCGGGCTCACTGGTACTGGTGATCATTGCTGCACTATAGGGCCTCAGCGTCTTGGCCCTATCAAAACATCCCGAATGTTGTGCACATGTCATACTCCATTAACGTACACTGCATTTCTTGGGAAGGCTCGTTCTGACCAAAAGTTTTTCCAAGGTCTTAACAAAACAAAAAAAACACCCTGCAAATGCAAAAGGAATGGAAATGAAAAAAAATCATGTTGACTTTAAAGAGGGCCTTGAGACCACACAGCGTACGCATCGTTTTGTGGTAATATTTTCTTGGCTTCGCTCAGTAGCGCGTGCACCACCCTTGGTCAAGCGATGTTGAACGGGCAAGTGATATTCACAACCTCATCGTCAGCTCCGCCCATCCTTACGTGTACCCTGCCCAGCGTAAGCATGAATTCTCCTCATTTACATGTCTTCATCCTCTTTTTTCCCGGTCTATAGACATTTCGGTCCGCACCGCAAATTTCAAACTTCTATTATGCCCTCTTTGATACTGTGCAAGTTACCACAGAGCGGTGCGCAGTTTATTCGTTGGTGGTTGTGTATGAACTACCATTATTTTGACACGTTCTCATAGCGTTTCCCAACAATTGGTTGTGAATTTTCTTCTGGTTGTTAGCCATGCAAGGCTTAACATTTTTGGATGGCTAACAATGATCTAAAGTTACAGAAGTCATTTCCACGGCAGTTCGTGGTTATGCTGGGGATAATTATCAGCAAAGCGAAAACAATCTGCGTAGAGCAACGCGAAGTGAGTTAATAGAGCGTGAGACCTGCTAGAACAAGGCCTTTTCGAAGACACCCAGTGCATAGCGAAACACAATCCGTAAAAACGTCCAACTTGAAGAGGTTATATAGTTTGGGACCAGCTACCTTGCAATCATGCCATCAAGTGCTGCTATAGTAACAAATTTCTGTGCAACAACTTCCATATTTCAAAGGCATTCGCTTATAGGATGATTCCACGCAGACCAATGAGGCTCGGATGTATAACAATGAAGTCCAGGTACGCTTATGAGTCTTAGAAGAGTCCCATGTGTCATGCCAAGATTCTCCAAAAAAATTGATTGCTCTATAATATTTCAAATGTAGCAATTGCTTTGATGAAATTCTACTTTGCAGACAATCTGTGGAAGTTTTGCAACCCAGAGCAACGCTGACACGGAGACCGACCTTCATCAGCCGTCTACGGTTTAATGAATTGTGCCATAACAGTTCTACGTGATTAGACAATGTAAAGAATTACTCCATTTCAGGACGGTTTTTCTCAAACCAATGAACTGCTAACGCGCACTGGCGGAGTTCAGGTAAACACATTTAATACATCGGGAGCAGCGCGTAATGTATGCGGTAGCGGACACAAATATACGCTGTTTCCGTTTCTTGGCTACACTTGCGCCCAAATTAAATAGGTCTTGCTCAAATTTTTCACCGTTTTGCAGGTGATATTTAAATTAATGTTTTTTTCTGGAGTTTTCTATAAATATTACCAGCAAAACGCAAGTCTTTTGTCATTTCCTTGGAAATGTGCTGCTTTTGTTTTTTTATTGACTTACTGAACGTAACCTTGGAAATTATAAGTTTATCATGTTGCCAGACTGACGCTGAAAGCTCTAGTGCCTTGGAAAGCACTGACACACAGACTGAGAGACCGCAGCCCTACTTGGTAAGTGATTTGAAAGGTCTACCAAAGATCTACGAGACAGAAAAAAACAGTGACCTACTGCACCAGCATCCTTATGTGGAAACTCGTAGCAATCATTTTTGTGATTCTCTTTCAGGATAACTCTACCGAAACCAGCAAACCACTCATGCGCAATGAGGAGACCCAGGTACATTCTTTAAGTAGACCGCTCTAGGCTCGCACGAGCAATACCATCTTGAAATTTTTTTATTTTCTCCTCAGCATGTTGTCGCTTTTTTCGCTCATTTCCTGTATTTACTCCACAAAATATCATGTTCTCAGACAAGCTCCGATACTCCCAAAATCATGGAGAGCATCGAGACGCAGACTGAAAGGACAAAACCTTACCTGGTGAGCGGTTTGATGTACGCCTGTTAACGTATCCAGAACAGAGTAAGGGAATGTTATCTGTAACATTAGCTGTGTCATTAGGGGATAGGTAGCGATTGATATCTTCTGCTGAACAGTTCACAAGATTGTCTTGTAGATTATATTGGCTGACGTTCTGGGGGCACCGCCTTCTTTAGAGCCTGGAAGAATTGAAGCAGTTTGTGAGCACCGACAAAACGCCCCCACAACCCTACTGAATTCGAGACCAAAACAGGTCCTCATACAGTCGCAAGGTGGGCCACTCACCGTGTCTTCATCCGGTTCTCAACACTACCTGGAAACAGTAGTCCGAATTGCCACTCTGTTGCTGGTGTTCTTGAGACCGAACCAAGATACGGTAACTGACTCACCTTAAGATCGCACGATGACCAGTTTCGGTTATGAACTTCAGTAGTAGAAACGGGTAGTGGAGGCGTTTGGCTGCAAGTTGTTCGTCTCTGTACCATACCAAAATTTCTAGAACACCGTACATGACAAAATTGGTTTCGGTCAAGAAACGAGTAGCAACTAGGTTTATTCATTCAATCAATGGTAACTTCAAATTTAGGATAACTCCACCGAAACCAGCGCACCGATCACGAGAAATGAGGAGATTCAGGTATTTTCTACAAGTAGACCGCAATAGTTTGCTCGTCACATACGTTCCACTTGGAAATCATCTTGCTGTACACATTCTGCTCAACTGAGATATCTAATAAATTCTTTTGCTGTGTTACTGTGTGTGCTTCACCATTGAAGGCTTATTAAAGGAGTAGTAAATACACTTTCTTAGACCGTAGACGAATCCTCAAGAATCATGGAGAGCACAAACACACAGACTGAAAAACCACAGCCTTACATAGTAAGTAATTTGAGAAGTCTGTTTATTCAAATCTACAAGGCAGAAATGAACAAATACAACTGCTCCTCCAGCAGATCTGTGGGGAACTATACTAGATCGCAAGAATTCTAGTTAATTTTTTTCAGGATAACTCCACAGAAACTGATAAGCCGTCCACACAAAGTAAGGAAACCCAGGTATGTTTTACAAGTAGACCCTTCTTGCTCAATTCTTATAGTTCTGCCGCAGTTTTCGAACTTAATTTGTTGGACACATACTGCTGTTTCACTATGGCTTATGATGATTTTTGTTTTGATATTCTTAGTGC
>MU873818.1:0-10447 GCA_036418205.1 Ostertagia ostertagi | reverse complement strand
ATACGAGAAAGGAATGAAATGAAGGACATCGTGTCCCTCGAGCGAGGAGGGTCCACTGGACAACTCTTGCACGCGACAGGGACGAATGGAGACGTTGCTGGCGCCCGCTCGAGCAATTCGATGATCAACGGGACGACAGGTGATACAGGTGATCACCTCCGCCTATGGCAGATTACTGCTAGGCTTGGGACAAGTGGAACAATCACAAATAGAGTGGTCCCTGAAACGATGCTGCTCGAGTTTGATTGCTTCTCTTCCCAGTTGTCCAAAATTTCAGGATTAAGGAGTTCAGAAGACTTTTTATCAATGCTCCTTTCATTTAGCGGAGCGACAGGGTTTTTCACTGCGAACTCCCATTGTTGCAAAGTTCCCCATTCAAACACGAGTCCATCATCATTCATTCGTCCTAGCTTTACTCGAACAGAAATTTGCCTTGGAGTGTCAGCAGTGTCTAAGTGAAAAAACCCACTGGGAATGAGGAAATAGCGACCCACAGCGAGAGAAATCCTGCAAGTAAACTCATCACTCATATCAATCAACCCCAAGCCAACAGGCTGTGCCCTCCCTCAGCAAAACATTGCGGATGTTGGAAACACTTCGGCGAAACAATCGTGCCATCTATCATTTGACCTCGGGGGAGTTCGACGAAAAACGCCTCCACGCTTTTGCGATCACCCCTCGGGACCCACGCCGCGATGGCACATTTTGAGCCAGCCCAAAGACGCCTACGTATGAAAAAGCGACCACACTGGCACATTCCTCTTCTGAGCACAACAAACGGCGAAGTGGTGGGAGAAACGGCTATGGCTTTCGCACAGCTCTCTTGTTGAGGATTCCCCTACTTTCAACCCAGCCAGTAAAGAAGTTACGAGGCATCGCCACTTTTCCGCTTTTGGTCAAACCTGGCCACTTTCCGCCAGATAAGGCACAAAAGATGATCTAGCTGTTAACAGCTCTCTGTCCAATGCACTTATCACCAAGTCTAGCGCAAGTGGATGTTGCTTCGCCTAAGTAACGGAAATTACCGTAATCCCTGCAAAAAGAACTTGAAGGCATCAATTAGCGGCTAATTGCCGGCAATTATCAGTACGAACAATAAAAGTACTCAGAGATAACTGTTTCCCATTGCTACAGCACTGAAAGGAGAGGTCATAATCAACCGTAAACATCGTAAGTTATTCCGTGAAGGGAATAAAACCTGATGATAAGCGACGAGTATGTGAATATGTGAAACGAATATGGCGCATATTATCTAAAAAAAAGTACCGCTCACGCGTACAATCCAGCGAAATATGGCCATGGGTAGTTTTTGGAAACACATTTTTTTCTGACCCGATAAAAGGTTTGTCAGGGCTACATACCCATTCAATCACTTCCCAAGCTGCCAAATACGCAAGGTCGTGCCACAGTGTTATCCCCTACACGACTATTCGGCAGAAACATATAAATTACATGATTAAAGATGCCATAAAATATATTACGCCGTATTTACACAGGAAAGAGGAGCTAGAGAGATTTGGTCAACATGAAAAAACCACTCTAACTCTTAAAGGTTCGCCTCGGCATACTCATCCCGAATTCCGATTCTCCGCTTTTATAGAGCATCACAAATCCAAGTAACCAGCTGTGCCCCCCGCAGGACCACAATTCGGAAGGCGGCCGTACCTTTAGACGAAGTTTTCCCATGGGTGTTCAAGCTCAAAAGGATACTACGTAGCGCATCAGAAGAGGCGATCAGACTCGCTGAAGGTTCCAGTCCTTTGCTGTCGTCTATAGGAATCAGCACTGCTGGCACGACCGGTGCAACTTGACCAGAATGGAAAATAGGGCAAGGAAGCGCACTTTCAATAAGGTTTCCGCAGTGCGGACCTCTGGCTAGCGAACCGAAACAGTAAGCAGATTCTGACCTCTTCAGAATTCGTTGCAGATATACAATGAAAACTGGCAATAAGCAGAGGCCGTGATCTGTCACTAGCAGGTCTCGGAGCGTGTGTAAAAACTAAAGGAGCTTCCGATAGGACGGAAACAGCAATCGGAATCTTAACTTTTGCTGATCCCTTTGCTGCCGCGTCCAATGGATCAGCAACTAGGAGAGGCTGAGTACTTCCAGTAAAGCTTCCGTGCAAATTTCGAAACTTTGGAGAAGCCTGGCCGAGCCGGAACTAACGGGTGAAAGCTCCACACTGCCCGATCCCCTTGATGTCGTCCAATGAGCCAGCAGCTCTAGGGAAAGACACTGAGCCTCCAGCTGAGTTCTCCAACAGGTGTTAAATCGAGATGGAACCTCATAGAGCCGAAAAAGGGGCCAGAACTTTCACACGCATTCATCGAATGGTTTCTGTTTTCTTATGAAATGTTCGCATTAAACGACGTCGAACGACATTTCATTGTCGCAATACACCACGAGTAGCTCGATTGATTGACAGGCGTAACAGCTGTGGTTCACACATGAAAACGTACAAACACTGGTGTACGACATTCCCCAAAGTGTTTCAAAATTTCATAAATGTGCAATATCGCGTTAAATCTAGTGTTTCAGTTCCTATAATACACAAATTGACGGACCTTCAGCAAGCCGATAATCGAAACGTTTTACGTCGATAAGCCACATAATCCACGGCTTTACGTACGACGTCAAAGCGGTTTACGAGCCCACACGAGGTCGTGTAACGCATTGAGGACGCTTTAGTTCAGCTGTTTGGTCAGAGATTACCTAAGAAGGCTTCCTGCGATAAGGTAAGGATCTGGTAAAGGCCGAGGCTTTTGCCCTTCCTCCTTATGAGTTGAAAAAAATTTAAAAATGAGATGACCCTGGTTCGCACTTAATTTTGACCACTAAATTTCCACCTAATTTATCCGCTGAATTCAGTTAAATCAACAAAATAAGTACTTCTCTGAGAAAAATGTTGACACAACCACAATAGCCGAACTTCTATTACATTCAGAAATCTGTCCATCAAGGTAACCCAAACAAATTCGATCTACGAGCTACCAAAGTACAATCTTTGAATGCCAGAAGTACATGTCAATGACGGAAGGAAACAATTTGGCAGATTGTTAAGAGAAAGCGGCTGGCGGGGGAATGAAATGAATGATGCCAGTCGGAAAATGAGATCTCCATGTTTCACTACGAAAATATCAGTAAGTCAGTGGTTGTGCCCGATTACCCTTACCCTTGACGTCTACAAAACCCGGTTGGTAAAAATTGGTAGGTTAGCGAAATGCGCTATAATGGAGTGCACCAATTTCTATAGTTTACTATATTCGTGGGTTAAAGTGGCTCCCTGCTACTTCAAAATCCACATTCTCTATGCAAAGTTCACTAACAGTAGATCCTCTCAAAAGTAGGTAGATTTCAAACCAGCGCTTTTTTCATCCCAACCAAGTGTACGAACTGTGCGCTCTACGCATGCATGGCGCACGCCACACAAGCGCATATGCACCTGGTGAGGATGGTATCAGTTGAAGGATGTTGAAACGAGAAACGGGACCATCTCCTCATAGCAGAAGAGGGTTTTTCGTCGCCATATCTTCCAACGGAAGAGGTCAAAAAAAACGGGTAAAGCTACCGCGTAAAGGTTGAACCGGTTTGGGCGTATATCCAATGGATAAGAAGAAATTATTTTAGCTTTCATGTAACATTCGACCCACAACTGCCCCAGCGCCTCGAAAGTAGGTCCTGAGTCGTGCGAGAAAGATCCCCATTCATCTCTGTCGTCATGGAATTTATTCCCCGCCTCCTCTTGTGTGCACCTTAGCAAATATTTCAAATTGATCATAACTGTAGAGCAAACCGATTTCATTCGTTCACGTCGTTAACTTTATGGTTGCAGATCGGAGCAAGCCCAGCATCTCCACGGCTTTCGTTTCTCGTTCAAGTTGAACCACGGCTGGCCCTCAGTCCACCTTCGATGGCCGCGCTGCACTTCAACGGTCTATTTCGCAGCCATTCAAAGCTTCCTGGCGCAGCTTTTTAAATGCTCATCATTAAACAATGGCGGCCACGACGATTCCTAATGGAACACAACGTGGGCGATGAATGAATGAAAACGTCCCGCTACAATTTTCTTCATTCACACAAGCGTCTATAAACGTATGCTAATTAGTCCAAAGGCATTCGTGGGTTAGAAGGCGCAGGTAAAATATCTACACAGCGCCAGCACTGGCGCTTACCATTTGGCCTGCGCAGACATCGCTCAAGAATTGGGACAGGGATACCCTCTGAACGCTAAATATCTGCAACTACATGCGTTAAAAAACATGGTGCCATTCGCTGCAAGATGGTGGCAGATGATTTCAGACATGACAAGCTTTCTAAGCCAGCGCAGGCGACAAAAAAAGGGTCAGACGCGGTCAGACCATGTCAGATGATGTCAGATGTCATCAGATAAGATGAAAAACGTGTAGAAGCGTTGGAAAGTTCAGTTTCTTGATGTTTTCAAATTGAAGTTCACTTGAAATCCTACTTTTCCTAACGGTCTTCACGAGTCGTGAGTTCCGAAAAAATGGTCAGGCTTGTGGTTGACGGAATGAGTTGTTCTTCTGTATGAGGTAAGGGGCGGAACGAACCATTATTTCACTTGTTATAATGAATTCCTCCTTATACAATATCGTTTCTTCCTTTATTGGTCCGGAAAACCTGGGAACAGAAAGACTTTACCGAGCCACGGGTTTTGTTCGGGCTATCAGAGCTCATCAGGTGATATCATGTCATAATATAAGGAATTGTTGCCAAGGTGACCAAAGGTTCAAAAAATTTCCACGATCAATTGAAGGCCGAAGAAGGTGACAATACCGATTAAAGAAAGGCAGGCCCCCTGAAAGGGTGCGACCTACAATTCCCTGCAAAAGCTGGCCCCGTAGCGCGCTAGCAGGACCCTACATGCGGCGCTCGCGGCTCTCTACGCCGACCAACTTTCTATCCCTCGAGCCGGACTCCAGCTGTTGTAGCAGAGAGGAAGAGCAGAGCATTCACGTTAATGACCTCAGCCCGATGAGGCTCGCTGCAATGCGGAAATAAACGGCCAAATGGGGTCGAATTTCGCGAATTTTGGGCCGTTTCGCTTCGTTTTTCCGTCACCTCTGCACCATTGACTACCTCTACTTCACTTCAAATGGGCAATCAATTTATCGTAAAATCGGCCCTCGAAGTTAATGATGTGACCAGGGGATATTGAGGCCCAGGGAAGAAAACCCTCTGGCAACGAAGCGACCCAGATTACAGAACAGCATGGGGCGATAATTAGCTTAGATAGATAGCTGGGAGAAAACCGTGCGGACTTCCTGTTCCGCTTGATGGATTGAGGCTCTGCAACCAGTTCCGCAATTTTCATGTGAACAAAAGCGGCTGCAAAAGCTACTGCAGAAAAACAGCTGTTCTGAGCTGAGAATCGTGAAGAACAACAGCTTGAGACTATATATTGTAATTGAAAGGTAATCGATAGAAGTATTCTTCAGAGTCTTGTTAGGTAGTGGATTTTGGAACAATGGGGGTTCTGTCCGGGTTAAGGGTCAAACAGCCGCGAACGAAACACACTATAGTTTTTAAAACATGTCTGATTTCAAAATGCTTTTGCTTTTGTTAGTTTGTTGTTATAATATTATAGTTTATAACTTCAAATATTCTATACTGTGATATATAACTATAATTATCGATCAGCAAAGATCATGAAATGACGAAACAGCAAAGGTCATGTGGTAAAATGCGCCTCGGAAAACAAAAGGTTGAATCTCTTGTTATTAAATGAAGACATTGGCATCCAATTTAACCCGTTAGGATTGGTAAGAATTTGGTTATCGATTAACTAGAGTGTTCTTGACGAATTTTGATAGTACGATATAGAGAGCCGATTCCTATTGTCAAGCTGATAGAGAAACTGAGTAAAACGTGTTCCATTCAGAGTTTGCACAGACAGAGCAACAAAAGGGGCTAGGACCGGTGCAACCTTCGGTCACGGTCACTGTGAAGGTGATATCAGGAGCTGGTTCAGGAGACAAGGGACCGCCGTAACTATTCTAATGTTTGGAATAATTACGCTTAGTTAATATGGTTGTCAATAAGTGTGAAACACTGTAATTAAAAGTGCCGCGCTTCGGGAAATTAAATATCCTCAAGCAGGCTTATGGCTGACCGCAAAGGGACAAGCACAGAATCAATTGTGCCAATTGCGTCAATAGCATTACTGAAGCTGGTTTATCCTGACACTTCGTAATTTTTCGCTCTTAAACCCGATAGTCGTCGAGACTGGGGTTGCGATGATGAGGAGGAGGAGGTGGTAGAGGGGGATACAATCCTCTCTGAAAAAAAAATCTGGGAAACGGTTGACTTTTGGGCGCGGTCAGGCGAGCCATGGGATGCGATGGTAGCGGTGCACGTGCTGGGAGCTTCGTTCAGATCTAGAAGAGTAAGGAGGCGCGCATGGACTTTCGAAGCAACAGGATGGATCAGGCATGAAAGTGTGAAAAGATGAAGGAAATACCACTTTAAAACGACGCCTACGACGAATCTAGAGCCACAGAGCATAGGGGAGCCTTGGGCAGGTTAAACTGATATTTTACTAAGGGCAGCAGGAGCGGGCCGAAGTGGCCACAGCGCGAGATCAACTGCGCACTCAGGCCGACGAAAATGAAGTTAGACAATTATAAGCGAGTGGTTCAAGGTAAAAGAACTGGATTGTAGGCAGTGGAATAGATTTATCGATTTTATTGATTGATCCATGTTCCGTCCATCAAATCGCATCGGATTGATGGGTGTGAAAAGCAAACAGTTGGATTGTTTGGATAAAACCAACGTGGGTGGCTAGTCAGAAACTCATTACTGGCGTGAGAATAAATCGTGAGGATCTAATGAGACGAAATTCGTGGGTATATCGAGGCTCGTATAGGAAAATATTCGCACATCAAGCTTGGAACAATATAGTAATTAAAGTTGTAATTAAACAGAACTTTCAGGAAATACTCACGGAATCCGCCAGAAAACGCTCCAACTGTAGCGATACGCATATCACGAAGTTTAAACAGAAGCACATTGACCAGGCGTCTTGACGTCTTCCGGAATACCGGCGCCGACACCGAACGCGGAATTCGTTTCGACGATGTCGGCATCTGCTGACGGGCTCGAGCTCGAGAAAACCTCGCTAGGCACTTCAATCAACGGCTTAGAAGGCTCAGGCGAAAGATTAAGTATGAACAACGATGACACAGTTCATGGATTCCACCAGTGTGACGACATCAGCAATGCATTCGATGGGCGTGGCCTGTTAGCCGAGGGGCCAAGCGCCGCTGAGCCTGCACAGTGGCTTCGGGGGTTTGGGAACGTGGCGGCGGCGGCGGCTCCACCCATCGTTTTTCGGAATCTATCGGGAACGGATCCTTTTGCTTGGAAACTTGCTTTTTCAGGACGGGGGTGGCATTTGCGGAGTCAACAATTCCTTTGTCCTTTCCTAATTAGATTCACGCGTCACTTGACGCCTCATAGCGTAAGTCATCTCCCTGTTCCATTCAAGGAAGATACGAACTTCCAACACTACCTAACATCGAGCGCATAGAACATTACTTTATCTGCATTATTAAATACGCTGTGAAGTACTCCTTGAGATCACATTGCAAAAAATCAAAGAATCGACGGTACTGAAGGTCCCGTTATGAGGTGCGCCACGCACTCAATCCCTACTCCGAAGTGTGGTGCCATTTGGAAGCGACCTGGCATATATACTGAATTGTAGTATCTAACGACATCCAATTCAGTGCTTTTGTCCTACCGGACAGGCCCTTACCCAACTAATGGACCGTACAGGGGTATAAAGCTTGGCTCGCCTGGGTAGGACCCCGTTCGGGAGTTGGCTCCAGTACCGTAGTCGTGGACTACTACCACTACTTTCCACTAGACCAAATCCGTTGCCTCAATGGTTTGGCAAAGCCGCGCTGCGGCTAAAACGGCATGATCCTCGCTCATCGCGCTGTCACCTGCTTCTTTCTGGATTAATTAAATCCAAAAATCGGATGGGCTCGAGAAGCTTCGAGTAAAACGAGCATGAGACCGACATTCGCAAGTTTCCGGAGGGAACACGTGACGGTTGACCTTTTTCGAGACAGGGAACCCTCGCGCCCGACCTGGTTCAGGACAAGACTGTGGGGACGAGATTCCACTCCTAATTTAAGAGACAGACTCGACTGTGAGCCTCGTCGAGCCAAAAAAAAAACACGTAGACTGGGGACCCCTCTGCCGCATAGGGCGAAAAAGGCCTTATACGTAGCAGTTCTAAAAATCCCTTGGCTTCTGCCAGAAGCTGCTCTCTTCCTCCTCCATCCATACTGGGCAAACTGATACAGCTGAGCCGCCTTCCCCATAAAAAGGTCATCAAACGATGAGAACAGAGGGCAGCGGGAGTATGGTACTTGAAACAAACCTAAGCTACGCATCATGTGCTCTGTTTCGTGCACGATGTTCCCAAAAAACGGTATATCCTTAACTAAATATGTTTGTCGAACTGGTTCGCTCGGAACTTGAAAACCACTGCCAATTCCATTTCAGCATGAGTTCCCTTGTTCCAGGGGCGGTATTCAATCCTTCCCCCAGGGGTTGGGGACGGAAATCCCTTTAAATTTATTTGTTTTTAACGATGTAGTTTCTTCATTTTCAATGCATGCTTACTGTGACATACATACATACATTAAACCTAGGCCCTTTATCAGGACAATCCCAGTTGGGAAGACAGAGAAAATTTAAAGGGTTTTTCGTCCCCCAACCCCTAGGGGAAGGATTGAATACGCCAGGTCACCAAACACGACCTCCCTATCGAAGAGGCTTGAACACTGTTCCACGACGCTCCTAACTCCACTGATTCTACGCCGGAGTGCATTTCGTTCATACAGCACGTTCTCTGAGGGATTAAACTGCGCCGGCAACAATGCCCTTTATCCGGCTGTGGGACTCGATGACTGGGAAGTGCAATTCTTCTCCCAGTGGACTCCAATTCATGGATAAAAAGACTGACCACAGACTGACGAGCACCCTTACCTCCTCTCCAGCTCCATTCCGACGCCCATGCACTCACCCCTCTGCAATTCGGATAACTCTCGTGAAGTCGCTGTAGCTTTGCACCAGGTAGGAGGCCCAGATGAAGCTCCCTTGCTTCTGTTGCACTGCTTTTCAGCACATGGGGCTCTCACAGCGATGCGCAATTCTGCCACTGCCTCGATCTTCTCCTGTTCCGGCATCGGTCTATTGCTGACATTAAAATGCTTTTGGCCATTTTGGGGCCTTTCAGATTGGAAGCACTTTCAAACAACGTCTAACAGCGTTCCTGCGAGGGCATCCCTGGAACAATCCCGTTTTTAGACACTGGTTTGCATGATAATCAGCGATTCAGAAGCGCAATTTTCTCATACATTTCCTTTTGAAATTTGAATGGATGAAATTTCCCATGTTCCGAGGAAGAGGAAGTTCGAAGTCATCAATTAGCCCTGCAAAAAGAATTCGAAGACGAGGAACAGCCTCTAGCTTCCGGCCGGCCGGCTCTCCATCCATTTCATTGGGCTAGAGCGAAACCACTCTTTTATAGCAATCTATTGGCCTGAGGCACGCAAAAGTGCAGACGGACTTCAGGTCCTCCAGGGACCACATTCCCTCTGTACATTTATAACCTACTCAATTCGTCTTGCTAAGCGTCGACGAGGAAGTCGTTCTATAAGAGCGCGTGCGAAACGGAGACCAAAACACTCTTTGAATCTCAGCAATTCAAATGAATTCAAAATATGCGAACAATAATATCAAATTCAAAAACAATCTTTAAAACAAACACTTATTAATAATATCGAGTGAATTCCGCAGAATAATCCAGCGAGATATTGAACAAAATGATTTCCTTGATAACGAAGGCGATATTTAGACAGCGCTAGCGCCCCCTACTAGTACGTCAGCTGAACGTCAGCGCCAGAAAAAGTGCAGTTTGAAAAGTCATTCTCTGAAATGACATTTCCTGAGAGGGTGGGAAAAACACTGGGTACATTCCCTGAACCGTTTTACTATCTTGAGTATCTGAATGTCTAGCCTGCGATTCTGATAACGGCGCTAGGGACGGTGCGCCACGGTGCATTTCGATCTCTACAATAATTCAAACAGGCGATTGATTGCAGATGAACACTTTACCGCAAGTTCTCAGCATCGCTTGTTTAGGCTGCTTTCACACTTTGCGCCGTTGCGGACAGTGCGAACCAGCAAAGAGCGTCAACACGCGCACTGGCGCATGACGCGCGTACTTGACGCACAGTCAGTACCTTCCGATCGATAATTTCAATTTCAACATATTTCTATATAGACGACGAATTTGGCCTGAATATAACAACAAGGCGGTGAAAAACTACAATAACGCCAAACACAAATAAGTACGGGTAGATGGTAAGTATAGTATTTTTGACCGACCATTTTTTTTGGAATGGGCCACAC
>MU873817.1:0-11871 GCA_036418205.1 Ostertagia ostertagi | reverse complement strand
GTCCATATCGAAGTCGGGAATTGAGCCAATCGCTGAAACCGTACCATTACAAACTTAATATCAAAGCGTTTTCAAATAATCAGAGCGTTCTGAAAAACTTACATTCCGAGTATCCACTGTTTGGAGCTGGTTGCGCCTGGCCGGCAGGTACACTTCCTCCGGACTGCTGCTGCCCGCCCCCTCCTGCACTAGCTCCGCTATCCGCACGAAGCCTTGAGTTTTTCTTGTCTTGGAGGTCTTTTTGAATCTTGTAAATCTTCTCCGCCAACAGGTGATAGTATTCTTCCTGAAGAGCAAAGAATTGTATCAACTTATTTAAAGTTGAGAGAGTCAAGACAAAAGGAAAACTCTACAACTCTTCTGAAGGCATCATTGATCTATCAGTGCACACACGAGGAAACACGGCAAAAGTGAACACTCATTAATGCTTCTTGTTAGAATAGTCGTTTTTTTCAATTTTCATGAGCTAGCAATATGATATAAAATAGATTGTCAGCGAAGTAGGCCAATCATAGACACGTATACTCAGATGCATTTCGCCAGTTAACAGGGGAAAAGGAGAGTACTCAATCTAGAAGGAGCTTATTTAGGAGGTTGAACATAAATATGGTAGGTGACGAGATTGAAGATGAAATGCAGCTTATGTAACATTGAGCAGACCCTTGATTGAGCCATCAAATTCGTCATAGTTTTTTGTACATAATTTCATGGTTTTGAGATCCTATTTGATGAATGTTCTCATTTCATCCAAATCGGATGGCAATTGTTGCTTAACACGTCACCGGTCCAGCTTCTCCCGATATATGCTGTCTGCATTGACAGACCACTGGGCTGACTTTAAAATCGAGCGCACTTATTAGACCTACTTCATTAAGTCGACTGGTTATGGCAGCCGACAAGGTAGGTTTTAGTTGAGACTTCTGAGAAATAATGCTGATAAAACGCTTTCAAAGAAGTCGTGAGCTGGACAACTTGGATTGGCACATCTAGCAAGCAGTGCGTTTCAGTCTTGCTCACTGATCGCATTTTGTACTATTCGATAAGAAACTTATTTGTAGGATTTTCTATATTAAGGAACGAGGGCACCCTAACTTCTTCGATTGCAGGGTAGAGGCCTACCAAACGTGATGCTAAAAGCCTGCTCGAAGTAACACGATTCGACTAGCTCGCTCGTTGGAAACTGCTCTTCAGAAGGCAAGAGAAGAAGGTTGTAGAATGGGAGCCATGCAGAAGCGGAATACTACAGAGTGCTTCCGTTGGACAGAACTACCAAGTTCACGCACAGCGCATATTGCCAATCATTGAACGATCAAAATGTCGCTATAACTATGCTCTACCCTCGCCTTTAACCAAATTCAACCAAAGATAGGTTAAAGGAATCTTCCACGGACCATGGACCAGTGGGCGGGACCGGAAGTGGTTTTACGACGAAATGCATGGTAGGTACGGATCCACGTTCATGGGAAGGTTTTGGAGTGAATCCTGTTCACGTTCTTGCGTTCAACACGTGGATCCGTACCTACCATGCATTTCCTCACTAAAACTTCCGGTCCCGCCCACTGGTCCATGGTCCGCGGAAGATTCCTTTAATTTTGTTGCATGGCCATTCGTAAACTCAGAATAGGTAACACGTTCAGTTCCCATCATGTATCACAAGAGGCACCGAAAAGCAAACGATATCGAGTTTTTCGAAGTCATACGATGCCATGTGAGTACTGAACCTGTAAACTACACTCAGCCGTAGAAACTAGCGTGCACTAAAATATTTCCCCTTGTCAATTGTATATGGAGTATTACAACCCCTCTCAAGATTGCGCAATGTCTTGCACTAGAGCAGAAACTCGCAACTCACTCGGTCATTGGCTGACTCGAACATCTCCATTTCGACTTTTCTAGCATAGTTGATGAGGTCACGAATTCGTTGGGTCGTGTATCGCGTTTGGATCCGGTGACGGGAATATTGCCTTCACCAACTTGCCACGAGGTTGGATTACGAAGATCACGAGTGACGTGCTGATGCCATTCCTGAACACAACAAACTTAAAGCTGTTTAAAAGTTTATGAGTCGAGGCGACTTCGAAGGAGAAATGTAACGGAACTACCTTTGCACTCATTTTTTACTACATGAATGAACCACGCACCAACGGCAACAGCCACGTCCACACATATAGGGGATGATTGATAAGATAAAAATGATACTCTTTCAACTTCACGATTAACGTAAAAAAGCATGTTTGAACATAAATGCTCACTGCAGTAGTTCATCCAAAGTTAGCAATTCATTCACTTTCCATACCACGTCAAGATGTGGTGCACAATCGACATTCAAATACGCGTACAGTCGCGCGGTTTCAAACAAATCAGAACTAAACTTGAAGGCGTTTAAATAATGATTCTTGCTCTGTATGAACTAGGAACGGAGTTTTCATTACACAGAAATGTTAAACTATCTGCTCACATCACCACTGCCCAGCCAAAACTCTATCTATAGGCTACTAACTTGAGTGGGAAATGGAATGTTAATGAGTGCAAACGGCAGGAGAATAACAGAGAACGCTAGCGGGCAACTTCTTTTTTTAACTTTATTTTCAGATGTTGGTAAGAATTAAGATACCTTTACCTTTGCATGACAAACACACAAATAAACCACACAAAACAAACACAGCAATTTACATTCAGAGAGGTGGAACAGGTGATCGTTGAGAAGGTCAACCAGGCGCCTGCGAGCCATCATACCATGATGACCTCCGGATGCGGCACCAACTGAACCTGGGCCGGCATGCTTGTTTGGTGGATTGGGTGATCGGAACGGATCGCTAAATTACAGCAGTGAGTGCCAATAATGCGTTCCAAATAGACTAATTTAAGTCGTACTTCATAGGAGGATTGTAGTCGTTCAGTAATCCTGCAGCTGACATTGGGCCGCTAGGAGGACCGGAGACACCAGTGCCACTTGGTGGTGCTGAGCTACCTGCAGCTGCTGCCGCCGCCGCTGCTCCGGCACTGGAGGCCGGTGCAGGCGAGCCAAACTGTGCCATTGGATCTGATTGTGGGCCCACCTGCTCCAATGCTCCCGCCTCCAGCTGATCCTGGCGCTCCGACTGACCCGGGACCAAGAAGCTGACTCATGTCTTGCAGTGCTGAACGGCAAACATTATACAAGAACTAATGAATGGGAACGGCCGGTAAAACCATATATCGATAATAAACTCTGACATAGCTCACTTCCAGCGGCGGAAGGTTGATTTTGGATACTCTTCAACGGTTTACATACGGGACAATCGTCTCGATTACAATTCTTCCAGTGGGCTATGATTTGCCGTGATGAAGCACAATGTGCATCTAAGAGCATCATTAGATTAGTTTCCGATCAAAGAATGCGTCACCCGAGTCCATGAAATTGACTGTACAACTTACAGGTGCATTGTCGTCCATTATGACAAATTGTCATATGCTGTAGAACCTCTTTCATTGTACTGCAGTGCGGTAGATTGCACGGTGTTCGTCCGTTGGCAGCTTCGGCAGGATTCTGAAAATGGCAAAGGTTGAAGGTGAAGGCTTGCGATCACCATCAATTATGAGACTTTTACTCATCGTACTCGAAACATTCGTAACACGTCGCTCGGAAATCATTGTATATGTAAACTATGTTCTTCCCCACGTCAGCTCTTAAAGAAATGGTCACAGTCCGTTATGCAGACACATTTGACCAAAGCATTCTAAGATCAGTATCGTATCCGTTTCTTGAATAAGGAGAGAGCACGCGCCCGCCAGTGAAAAGAACGGCCATGATAGGTACCGATCGCATAGGCGAAGGTGCACCTCCACCTAAGGTGCTTTTTAGGCTTCCCAGAAGCATCGCTAGCTCTTCGCTACTTTTCGATCAAGTCACATCTGCTCTCGTTTTCGAGCAAAGATCTCGAACATTGGCCTTCACGGAGCTTCCTACACTTTGTGAGGGAGCTGGACTTCCTTATACTCGTTGCACCTAGACATCTTAATTCAAGATGGTGAATCATAGTCCTGAAGTTCTTCAAGTTAGAAGAACTTTACTAATTCATGAAGATGACTCCAAAACTGTTCCAAAACTTTATGCATTTACGTAGTCCTCGAGGTAAATGCTACCTTCGAATTTTTAGGCTGAGATTTTTGTTTCAGAGAGAACTAGAACACTAAACAACTTTTGATAATAAGAGATCTTTTGGATCTAAATTCTCTGAAGTAAAGAAGAAGAGGTTTTTGAGCTATTTCCTGAAAACCTATCTCGGCCCGAGAAAAGAATCTTAGTTGGAGCAGCCATCCTCTGGTTTGCCTATCAAAGGCGTAACCAATTAAAGGATGATATAAGTTGATGTGATACCGGCCATCGTGTTGAGAGCAAACAAGCTGGTCTTGATCGCTGGCTGGCTCCCAAACGGAAATCAATGGGAAAAAGGGCCTTATTTCTGGGATCTTGAGCTTCTTGGTCATACAAACACCCTCTGCCTCTAATTCTGCAACCAACAGCGATCTTTTCATAACATCCGCCTTCGAGTGGTACCCTGAAATGAGGCGAATCTGGAGGCACGGTTTTTAATTTGCTGTAGGCTAGTGTTCCGGTATGCAATTGCCACTGGAAGCCGATACCAAGCGGTTACTTTCCAAGGCAGTTCACGGGTTAGTGACAAAACTAACAACTCGAAACTTCAAATTTGATCTTGAAATCCGGCTAAATTTGAGAGCCCTGTGCAAGGTGAGAACTTTTTGCTGATCCCTTTTGGAAACGCCCAGTTGAGAATTCTATATCCGAAGCATGACTTCGATGCCTACGTGCCAACTGCTACTAAATTCACGCTCACTGCGGAAGTTGACATGTCTCTAAAAACGGAACATAACACGTTTGTTCACGCTTCATCTCATATAAAAACTACTAGAGAAGACGACCTAATGTAACGAGAACGTCTACAATCTGGCATCTATTTATATATTTCTCCAGAGGTAAATTATTTGCATAAGGTTCCATTTCGCTTATTCTACCAGCGAGTTTTTATCCACTATTTTTAATTCTAACCAAAATAAGTTTGTCTTCATTCACTTTCCCTTCTCACAAAACTACATTCCACTCGAGAGAATTTCATTTTCACGGGTTTTGAGCGCTCTCGGGCGCTGATTGCGCTGAAACTTTCTCTTCACCTAGTGTTCCACATATTTTCCAAGCTTTCTCTTCACCGAATGTTTCACCTTTTTTCTCAGCTTCACTCCACGGGCGGAAGTGGTGCAGTGACAAGTGGCGCGCTTACCACGCGAGCGGTCCGGGATCAAATCCTGGGTCGTGAGTCGCCCGGGCCAACCAAGCCTTCCATCCCTCCGGGGTCGGTTAATTGGTACCAGACTTGTCTGGGAGGATAAAAAACACTGACTTGTACATCGGCTGGCCCCGCAAGTCATTGTATAGGCCACATCGCATTCAAACGCCACTACGAATGTACAAATGGAAGTAGAATGCGTGCCGCATCCCAAAAAGGGATTGATCAACGGCAAATGCTTTATCCTTTTTTATCTTCTCTCTTCACCCTATGTTCCACATTTTTTCTATAGTCACCTAATATTACCTCTTCAAGGTAACCCTTCTAATCAAAAATGGATGTTTTGAAGAGAACAGACGGGTCTTACTTAGATCGAACAGAATTAATCCATTGATCGATTAAAGGAGGAATTCTGACGTCAATTAGGCAGCTTGCTGAGCATATTTTCCATGGAATCATGGTACGGTTCTAAGTGACTTTTCCGACCGGTGTCCCTGAGCAGTTTGTGGTAATAAACTCACTCTTTCCCGTTGTTGACATTTGTGTGCATGCAAAAGCAGAACAAGTTGTTGCTGAATAAGTTTTCGCTTCTCAGGATCTTGGGTACCAGGCGTCAATGGTGTGCCTCCGGTCCTTTGAGGCGGTTGTGACACTGGTGCGCCTTGCATCGAATGTGGGTGTTGTTGCTGACTAGAAGGTGGTCCTCCATTTGGCATTTGCATCATACCCTAAAGAAAGCGGGAGGTCAACGAACGGCTTCCAAAGTTGAACACACATCAAGGTTTTCCTATAGATACCTGAGGTGGCTGCGATGGAGCAGTTGCACCAGCAGGACGGTTACTCATCTGATGTGGACCATTCGATTGTGATGGGTCCATCATCATCATCTAAACAGAGTACCATGGTCCGGAAGAGAAATGGGTGACAGTTAAAATTCTTACCGGCGGTCCTTGTGGTGGACCAGGATGTCCAGGCATCATTCCAGGATAAGGTTGTCGGTTCATGAAACCCTGTAAATGAATACTTCGCAGTTATCTAAGAAGATGCTCTACAATTGTAATGGACTAATTAGAATGATCAACAGAAGTCTACAAAAGGTAATCTTTCACCTGCGGTGGCGGTCCACCCATGAACTGCTCTGGCCGTTGACCTTGAAAAGGTGCATTCGGATTAAAAGGTTGCTCCATCATTCCTGGATGTCGCATCATACCTGGCATCATCTGCGGCATCCCTGATAAACCACAATTCTGCCAAGAACAGGAGCGAAACGCACCAAGGAAGATCCAAACCATGAGGCTTTTCTCAGTAAAGTGTTTAAAATATACCTGGTCGACCAGGAGGTGCCATCTGTGGTGGTCGTTGCATATGGGCTCCATTCATCATACCGCCTCTGGGAATGGCTTGCCCTCGACCCTGTCCAGGATATGGTATCTAAATTCGGTGTTCATGGAAAAAATAAAAAAATTAAAACTGCCAAACGATTTCTTTTTCACTTGTTGTGAAAACGGAACATAAACTCAAAGTGAAAACGTTACATATCAAAAGGCAATTGAACTCACTTGATTTGGAGCACCCTGTGGTGCATACTGGCCTGGGTAACCACGCATTTGGCCTTGAGGTCCACCCGTCATCATCGGTTGGCCATATTGTGGTTGCTGAGGCATCTGCATTCCGTCGTACATCACAGGAGGCCCTTGCCCTGTAGTTGGAATTATACTATTGACAAGAAGCAAAATGATGAAACAAACACAAACATCTATCAGTAAAGTATGCACCTGGGGCACGCATAGGACCTCCAGGTGGGCCACCTGGTGGTCCTCCAGGAGAGGGTCCAGGGCCGCCCGCCCCTCGCCCTGCTCCTGCCATGTTAGCATTTGGAGGAGACATCATTGTGGCACCAGTCATTGGACTCCTGCATATAAGAAAAAGAATAATGGGAAGAATTCCAGCCTAGCAGCATAAATATTCAAAACTGCACCTAGTATTGAAATTGTTCGCCGTAGGTGCTCCAGAAAATGCAGGTCGTGGAGAATTGTTTGCAGCAGGACCTTGCGTTTGAGTCATTAATAGCTCCTAAAGCGATCAGTTTGAAAACAAAGAACTCTCATCTAAGAGGCGATAAGACGAAACAGAAGCAGAAAACAATACATAATCGAAATCCCAAGTAGTACCTGTAAAACAGATTGTTGTTGACCGCCACCTTGTGACTGTTGTCCGCCCCCTTGTCCTCCACCGGCTTGGCCATATCCGGCCGGTGCCATAGGAGCAGTCATAGTTGACTGTGATGTGGTCTGAAGGTTGATAATAAACGAATCAATGTAAAAACAGATTTTCAATAAGAGAAAAGAGAACGAGGGTTTTAAAACCATGACTTTCGAGAACACATTTCAAAAATTATGCTCAGCAACTTACTGGTATATCACCACCAATGTGTGCCGACTGTGGCAACGGTTCTAACTTTTCAAGTTCACTGAGTCCATCCAATCCATCCCCAGATTCAAAATCTGAGCAAGGCACTACAAAATGATTGCAATTGAGAAATTCTGAACAGAGATAATATGTAACAAAACAAAACTGACCGGAATCGACTTTTAACTTCTTGCACGCTGGCTCGTCCATGGCGTCGAGTGAGCCGTGGATTGGCGGGCGTGCGCACGCTGCTCGATCCGAGAGCTTCAGCAGCTACTCCAGTTAGTTTACTAGTCAACGTTTGCTTTGTAGCAGAACAATTCAAGACGAGACGCACAACGCTGGCATGCAGCTTGACCGTCCGTCTTTTGCTACCTTCTTGTGTTCTACGCGATGCGCTAAAACAGGAATTCCCAATGACTGAGTACACGCTTACAAAAAATCACGAGATCAATACCAGAAGGAACTGGATCATCATTATGATTAAAACCGACTCTTACTAAAACCGTATCTCTAATGAATTCCAAGGAAATTTATGTAAGAGCAACATTGCTTGATTAACACACAACAATAGTCATCAAAGAACAACTATACGCTTAGCCCTTTCCCCAAATTGTATATACGAACATTGAAACGGGAAATTTTCAAGGATACCCACTTCTAAATTACACCGTCCACCCGATGCATAAGAAGTCACAGAGCCTCTTCAAAGAGCCTTGTCACTTATTATGCAAGGTTATTCGTGCATGGGGAAAGAGAAAATTCAACACCTGTAGCAGCTTAGAGGAGTAAAATAAAAAGTCGCATTCAGATATCAACAAAACGGAACAGAAAAATGCTGCAAATAATGGACAAGTTGTAGTTGGAAAATGACAAAACAAAACAACAATAGTGTTTGTTGAACAATGCTTACATAGCATTTCTTTCGCTCAAACTTTAACAAGCATCATAAAGTGCACAAATATGCAACGAACTTAAGAAACAATAACACGCATGCTCGGCTTTCTCGGCACGCACTCGGCATTATTTATAGAAATAGTGGGATGAAAATAGTTTCGGCCAAAAAACAACCCAATATCGGAACAATCTATCCCGAAAACATCTGGGAGTTCCAAAGATCAAAACTGACCAACATAGTGACCATCAAGTTGATCTGAACGCTAAGAAAAGCATGCCGAATCTTTTCTAGTACGCCGAGACGAACACCTAGACATTGCTCAAATGCATGATACGCAGACAACCCCCAACTGGAGACACTAGATGGTTCGTGGAGTGTCCAGACGCACCTATCGGCGAAACGCTGCGATGGTCATTGCAACGGAGTCAGCATGGCTGTCGAGCTAGTGCTATAGGAAGCACGACTCCACCCCTTCGTAGAGTACGGTAGATAGGCACAGCAATAGCGCGACGCACGCCGCCTCGCTGTCGAGGCAACTGAGTGCCACATGGAAGGAACTATTTAATTGAGATAAGTAGATCAAATGGACAGTATCTGTGAAAGTAAGCACGGTATAAGAAACAGATTGTTACGACATGGGACATAATTGAGAACCTTCAAAGAAGACACGCTATCAACCAAGCAATTGTCCCTTGCAAGGCGTACGGTAGAAGACAGTAAAAGTCACGTAGACCATATATTCGTAATGCACTGACCCTCTCATTTAAGTGAGCTATAGGTGTGGTAACAGTGTGGAAGGAAAAAAGTAAAGAAGGCGGGCTAACAATCACAAAATTAAGGGAAAAGTTTTCTCGGACATTTATGCGCATTTGTAAAATATTCAATAAGGGCACTCATCAAGAGGTTGCACAGTCCATCCGAGACTTCTCCTTAGTTGGAGGAAAGAGAAAACACCAAAAAACCTTGTACGCAAACGTGAAAGTACACGACGCCTCGCAATGCACGAATGATCACGCGCGAACGTACGGCATGTCACCGAGAAAAAAACGTTAACGTGACGAAAGTGATTTATTAACACCGGCGGACCACCACAACCATGTTCACCATCAAGACAAGGATGCTCATGGTGAGAAACACCAGCACGGCCGGCTCAGCGTGTCCTCAAGATTGTAATAACGCGCCGGTGGGGGCGGGGCGAGCAGATGCCCGCACCATCAGCACGATGCGCGCTGTTAGCGCTCACGCTCACCAAAATGTGCCGCTATTGGTGCTGCTACTGCTCGTGCTTCTACCTGTATATGCATAATCAGCCCTCAGTCCACTCATTGAGTAAGCAACGAAGCTTCCGGTATTCTTAACATTATTCTCTATCACCGCAAACATTGGACTAACGCTATGTGACTCCGGATGGACTCTCATTTCTCATATAGTACAGCTCAAATTCTTTGCTATCTCTATTGACAACTGATTCTAATATTCTGCAATGGATCCCATTTGAACGACTGCTAACGCTAGAACTACATTTCGAATCATATTCAATGTATCAATGGCCATCCTGCTACTGACGGTGAGTATTTGCGGTAAATCTAACCCTTTCATGAAATAGGTTGAAACCTACATAAAAATCATTTAATTGTTATTATTTACTTATTTATAATATAAATATTTTGTTGAAAGTGTATTTAGCAAAAGAGGGGAGGATTCTTGTCGAAGAACGAACTCTTGAGTGGTCTCTCCTCCTACGAAGATCCTCAGTTCAATCGAGATAGGGTAATGCGAGGGATGGCCGCCTCAATCACTAACCTATCAGCAGACCACTTGAAGGCAGCTGATTATGTTACTTGCAAAGCACTAGAGAACAACGCACTGTATTGCACATTGTTAGATCCTGTAAGTCCGGTTAGGTCTAAGCTTACAGATCGGCATTTTAACTAGTGTAAATAAACCTATGCGAGATGAGATGCTTCTTGAATGACTCCAAGAAAAATCACAGGCAAAAATATGCTTTACCTACTGCTCTATCTACTCTATAGACGGAAGACTTAGTCCTAGGCAAGTTTTACTTCTGCGGAGTATACCCATCGACCATTTTCACTAAGACTGGGAGAACCGGAAAGAACCGCGGTAGAACAGGGTAAGAAGATGTGATAGTAGTAGCGCCACGTGATTGCATCGGCAAAACATCACCGAGATGCCACCATTGAGTCCACTTGCCCTATTGGTAAACTAGCTCATTCAATGTGATCACTTAACAAACCAAGAACATGTTTTTTTGTAGACAGGTTGCTAGCTTCGAATTCTGATTTATTTAATGAATTATCAGTACTTCACGATTAAGATGAGTGAGAGGTTCCCTAAGAGGTCCTAATGATGTTATGAGAGGTCTTAATGGGGTCATAAGGGAAAGGAAAATTTCGATAGAAAAGGTATGTAGGTGCAATGAAATAGACCAAGTGTAAGACCATAATGAAATTCTTGTAGAAGGCAGATTTAAGATGAAGGAGCAGGGTGAACAACGGTCGAAGATTATTTGCCAAGGACCATATTTACGTGGTGTTCGGGGGAGGGGAGAGGGGGAGGGAAGAACTGTTAAAGATATTCGAGGGGTGGCGACTGCGGAAAGGTGTCGACATCGAGTAGCGCCGTAAACGTAAAATTTGCTTTTGAAGCAGTTCATCATTCTCCATCCCGCTAATTATGGAATAATTTTGGTGAAGTTGAAATGTTTCGGGTTGACTGGACTGAGAGGGAGCGTACTGGTCGGTTTACGGACTACTTGATTTTTCCTCAATGGTCCTGCCGCGATGGCTAGAGCACAGACGATTAGAGAATGCCCTAGGACTAAGCCTTGGAGAGGAGAGGGACCCGCTAGAGAGCGCAGAGGCGGTAAAGGGCTGAGTTCAAGTAGTCCGTCAACCGTACTGGTCATGGGGAGGAGAGGGGGTCGTGCTGAGACCTGTGGTAAGGGGTGGGCGGGCGGGGGAGGCAGTAGCGCCTCACCATCAACTCGGAGGTGTTCATTTTAGGAAGAAGCCTTTGTTGCTTGAAATAAATGAACACTTCCAAGACAACAAACAACTAAATATTACCCAAGTGCCAAATTTTATTTCCATGCATTACTCGGCTGAATGTTACCCTTGATGTGACAAAACCGTGCGACTAATTCCAAAAACGCTGACACCTGCGGAGACGCTACCATTCTACCACCTAAATTTACGGGCTTTTTCTTTAATTAAGGCACTGCATATTTTAAATTACTACGACAGACTCATATTCGCT